>CAEGAE010062890.1:0-41712 GCA_903067095.1 Girardinus metallicus | reverse complement strand
TATATATTGTTCTATTTTTACTCAACATTTGGAACCCATGGAGTCGGCTCTCGGCTAAATGGAACCTCTCCTCTCTTTCTGGTAGAGAAAACAGCTCCCTCTTTTGCCCAGAGGTATCCCTCCCTATGTCACAGGCTGTTGGCCCGGATGGCAGAGCTGTTGTTTCCACCTCGAGCAAAGATGACGCTGTGGATACAGTGATAGAGTGAAAGTACTATCCGAGTTGTTAATCGCTTTATGAAGCGTCCTGCTTGCCTGTCTGCCTCTCTGCGTCTCTCACTGAAGTCTGAAAATAGAAGCAAAATATGATACTTTGCTCCATATAACACCCAGAGATTGTAACTTATCATGCTGCACTGCGCTTACGCTAATGAAGTGTGTATTCAGCGCTCTTGTCTTTTCACTGCAGGTTTAGTTGGACCATCCGTCAGCTCTGGTATTTAAAGCCCATCAAGATTCGAAAGCCTACCCTTGTAAAAATCTGCATTGTTAAACTTTCATTTGTAAGGGGCTTTTGATTAAAGCATCTGCCAAATGTATGATAATAAACATAAACTGAACTATAGAAAAACTTGATTTTATGTGATGAGTCTCCCTAAAATGCCAGCAAAGTTTACTTTCATATCAAATTAAATTCCATTACTAATGCGGAATCTTCTTTTAACATAAGCTAATCTATGAAAAGTGGGGCTTTTTTTTAAAGACAAGCTTTAATTTGAAAGTCCAAACTTGCCGATCACTATAAAACCTACTTTGTTTATAATTCTGTTTCTTAGGTTTATTTTTAAAACCTTAGAATATCTGGTTTAAATCCTTTAGAAATTTAGATTCTTATTTAATTGGAATTTTGAAACTTATCCATGATCATTACAATATAAGTAATAACAATAAAAATATTATAATAATAACAGCATTATTAACTGCAATCATAATTCTAAGCATTATTATTGTTTGGAATATTAAGAGCAATACTATTACTGCTGCCATTGTTCAGTTTCTTATTTGCTTTGTTCAATCCGGGGTTAGGGGTCACGTGACCCAGTGTTGTCACTAAATGAATGTTTCTCATGAGGTGGCTGATCCTCTTCTCTCGCTGTAATCTTTTCTAATTCAAATCTTCAATAACCTTTACTCAGCCATCACGTGAGGAAAGGACAGAGCTCAGAGAGCCACTGCTGTCCAGGGTCAAGAAAGAAAGCAACAAACAAATTCTTAAAAATGATTTCTTTTGAAATATATACATATCCTGTTATAAATTCCAAATACATTAACACAGACTTTGGCAAGATGTAAATTGCTGGGAAGATAATAGAGGATGGTTAGAGAAAGAAAATAAAGTTCCTCAGAAGCACTTCCTGTGGACTATAGAGGGTCCGGCCTCATCATATTCCTCCTTACTGATCCACATCTGCTGGAAGGTGGACAGAGACGCGAGGATGGAGCCACCAATCCACACAGAGTACTTCCTCTCAGGGGGGGCAATAATCTAAACCAAAAACACATTTAGGATGATGTGAACCTGGCCAATATAATATATAACAAGACATTTTGCAGAGAGTTGAATTACCTTGATTTTCATGGTGCTGGGGGCCAGGGCAGTGATCTCTTTCTGCATGCGGTCAGCAATACCAGGATACATAGTGGTCCCACCAGAGAGGACGTTGTTGGCGTACAGGTCCTTACGAATGTCGATGTCACACTTCATGATGCTGTTGTAGGTAGTTTCATGAATACCAGCAGACTCCATGCCTGTGAATGGAAACAGCTGAGTGTATTTTGGAATCAACTGTAGCAAGTAACATGCCACCATCAGCTGTCAGAACAGGTGCTGAATGGGATAGCTCCACTAACAGTTGCAAACACGAGTCAGATGGCTGTTTGTATTGTCATGAGACTGCATATCTGAGGTGGATAACCTGTGATATTTAACTGAAGACAGCCGTGCTCTGAATCCTATGAACGGAAAGTTCTGAAAAACTAGCATTTAGCAACACCGCTTCAAATCTTATTCAGACCTTTGGCAAAGATGCCTCATTTCTCTAAGTGTCTAATGAAGAATCGCTTTAAAATGAGGTATGTAAACAAATCTCACACCAGCTCAGACTTTACATGAATTAAAAAAAAAAAAAAGACGTTTTGCTTCTGAACCTTCTTGATCCTTGATGTAGAAAATATAGTTTTCTACTCAGGGCACCATTGTTACATACGACTGAAATGCAAACGAGTTAGCTGCATTTCAGTCTGTGGGAATAAGCACTCCCCTGTAGTGTACATGGTGAAAGCAAAGAAAGAAAAAGTTGTTCATACTGAAGAGCTACTTGAGTGTTTTTGAAAGCAGTAGGATGAAATCATGTCTTTTGCAAAATTTTTACATAATTAGACGTGTCACTTGTCAAATGAATACTAACCAGAGATATCCCAACACAGCTTAAGACTGATTTTTTTCCTCTTTGTGAAAACTAACAAAGAAGATTTTCAACTATGTTTGGCCATGAGAGTCACCTTGGATAGAGACAACTGTGAAAAGCACAGATTATGGGTGTTTCTAAATACATTTTGATACTTGTAAAATCTTTAGCTAGATAAGGGGGACTTAGTGTTTTTCTAAAACTGTATTGAAATCAAGGTGTCCATTCACCATTCATTTTTATTTTCAGATTACTTGCAAAATTTTTTTAGAGAAAAAAAAGAGTACAGAGAGAGAGGGTTGTGGCCTTGCCATGGGAATGGGTATGTTTGGTTGCACATAGGGCAGAAGAAAAGGGGTTTCCAATTCATACTACAAACAAACACTGAATCTGTATACAGTATCCAATAATCTATCTGGTTTCAAGTTATACAATTTCTAAATTATTATTGCTGAGCCACTCACTTTGTTCACTATTCAGTTGATCACAGAATATGTTGGTGATATTAGTATGGCTGTTTGGATGCTTACGTGCACGCTTACACACCAATAAAGGAAGGCTGGAAGAGGGTCTCTGGGCAACGAAAACGTTCGTTCCCGATGGTGATAACCTGGCCGTCGGGCAGCTCGTAGCTCTTCTCCAGGGATGAAGAGGAGGCTGCGGTGGCCATCTCGTTTTCAAAGTCCAGAGCCACGTAGCAAAGCTTCTCCTTGATGTCGCGCACAATCTCACGCTCAGCTGCAGATATGCAGACGTTGATCATTTTAAAAGTTGTCAGAAAGTTATAAATCATTAAAGCAAAGCGATTATTTAAATACTCTAAATCTTTTCCGCTCTACTTGTTTAAGAGCTAATCATTTTTGAATTTTCTTCAAAGAGCATATGACATTTTATTAAGATAATCCATTGAACAGTTAAACTATTTTATTTTGAATTTACTTTACTTGGCCATTTTTTTTTCACCTAGATTGTTTAAATAAGATGCCTCATATTGTTATCCACTAAATCTGGTGCATTTAAAAAAAAATTGAGACTCACCAGTTGTGACAAAA
Organism: Girardinus metallicus; assembly: GCA_903067095.1. Taxonomy (NCBI): domain Eukaryota; kingdom Metazoa; phylum Chordata; class Actinopteri; order Cyprinodontiformes; family Poeciliidae; genus Girardinus; species Girardinus metallicus. Next base: position 38,252 of record CAEGAE010062890.1, on the reverse strand, counting down.
GAATACCCTCGCTCTGTTAGGATCTTCATCAGATAATCTGTGAGGTCACGACCAGCCAAGTCCAGACGCATGATGGCATGAGGAAGAGCGTAACCTTCGTAAACCGGTACATTGTGGGTTACACCATCACCAGAGTCCAGGACAATACCTGCAACCAATGACCAAAGTTCACAGTCATATTTCATTTCAAAAATCACTATCTGTTTTTTAAAGGATCGTTAATCTTTTGCCCATCTTTACCTGTTGTGTATATTTACGTATGTCATATTTATTCAGTGGACATATTTTAAATGTTGAAGCAGCAGTTGTCAAATGCTGTCCAGATTCCTTGTGAAACACAAAAATTTTGTTTATTTTTAGTACTGAATAAAAGTTTTAAACTGGATACCAACGTCAGGACTCTTAACCAGCTGTGATATACAGCCATATTCCTTCAGAGCGTATACTGCGCACGGCACAAGAGTGCGCCCAGTTCAATCTAACAAGCTGTAGAAATAAACAATTAAATGTCAAATAGCCGAGGAGAGCTTCAGGGCCAACAGTGCCTCCCAGGTTATGCTGCCCTGGGAGGTGAGCCAAATTTCTAATGTCAGAAGTGTCACCATCTCTGTGAATAAAAAGTACAGCTGAAAATTCAGTCATACCCGTGGTTCGCCCAGATGCATACAGTGACAGCACGGCTTGAATGGCCACATACATGGCGGGGACATTGAAAGTCTCAAACATGATCTGAGTCATCTTTTCCCGGTTGGCCTTTGGGTTGAGAGGGGCTTCTGTGAGCAGGGTGGGATGCTCCTCAGGGGCAACCCGCAGCTCATTATAAAACGCATGGTGCCAGATTTTCTCCATGTCATCCCAGTTTGTGATGATGCCATGCTCGATGGGATACTTCAAGGTCAGGATACCTCTTTTGCTCTGGGCCTCATCTCCGACATATGAGTCCTTCTGGCCCATACCAACCATGACTCCCTAAAAATGACAAACATGAGAAATATGAAGTGATGTGTTTGAGTCCTCATGATGCGAAACAAAACCATACTTCATTGTGTGAGCACGGAAATGAGAACAATGCATGGATTATGATCTTGTTTTGCACAACTTTACTAGTTTCTGCTGTGTAATTATTCAAGTTATGACTTTTTTTTTGTCTTTACACATGTTGAACAGTTTTCTTTACCTGGTGACGTGGGCGACCAACGATGGAAGGAAACACGGCTCGTGGCGCATCATCTCCCGCAAACCCGGCTTTCACCAGACCCGACCCATTATCACACACCAGAGCAGTGGTCTCTTCGTCATCACACATCTTGTCAACTCTGTAACACAAAGGGCAGCATGTAGCCACAATTTAGCCAACCGTAATAGAACCATGTTTGTGATTTATAGCTCTACTTTACTCAGAGTTAGCCATCAAAGAACAAAAACAGTTATTATTGTAAAGAGAAAACGTTGGATTTAACATATTTACTCAGAATCCATTTCTGAAAATTCAAACAGAATAACATAAAACATTTCTGTATCTTAAGAACATCTTTAAATCATATGTAACGTTCACATTTTTTGAGAAACTGATATTTTAGCTGTAAAACATATTCATCACAATGCATACAACTGAACATCTTACAAATCAGTCTTTGTCTTATGAAGCTATATAATATGTTAATTTTTCTCTTTAATCAAGATTACTTAAAAAAATTCACCATTTGAAGATAATATGATTTGTTGAGATGGACCAATAGTAGATTACTTCTGATATTCTTAAGATCATCATAAAAAAAAACAAAAAACACTAGTGCATGAAAGTCTAGTATTTGTCAGTCTTTTCAAAGTTTAAAGCCTGCAGCCCTCAGGTTAGTACAACAGAATGATCCAGCGCAGTAAGAAGATTGCAAACAAGCTAACTGAAAGTGGAATCACTGCTATTTTGTATTAAAATCCAAAATACCACCCACTTTATAGTAACAAAAATAAACCCCAAAACAAATATATTATCATTTAGTGTGAGCCAGTCGTGCTGATACTCACCAGATTAGTAAGTGGGGGTCGGACTCTCAGTACAAATACAAGAGGTGTTGAGATGTCATGGCCAGACAATTTATACCATGAAGAAAGGCCCTGGAGGCCAAGTAGTGTGACCCCCATCTCTATATTTGGAAGCCAATTGCCCCCATTGTCAACAACCGCTCCATGAATGGCATCACTAAGAAAGGGAACTCCCCAGTGGACATCTGTGCCTGCAAACCATATATGGAAGAGGGCAACGAGGTGGGCGAGACAATGACAAACCTGCCTTTGATCTTTTACCTACTGATGAGTCATTGTATCATTACTGTGAAACCTCAGTGTGTCCATGATAGGTAAGACATAGTCACATGTTTCTAATTTCCATGTCATATTATGTAATAGTCCAGAAATGCTGTTTATCTTAACTAAATCAGGGAGAATAAACTTACCAGAGCAAGCTAAGAAGCTTCTGACATGAAACCTGTAGTAAATCCGTTGCTTTGTTTTTTTTTTTTTTTGTTTTTTTTTTAAGTTTTTGTCTTTGGACTGACAAGACACATGCGAGCTGACAGTGCCAAGCAGAGAGACCGCTTGTTCCTCCAGCTGCTGTCAGCAGACGATTGACTTGCCCCCCAACCGCCACCCAATGCCCATTTTGATTTTCTGCAAAGACAGGGAAGCTTACATGCAGACAAAACATCCCTTCTTTACTGTAGTGTGATTTCAGCTTCAGCCCAGAACAGTTTTGGTTCTACAATGATATCAATGTGTATGCATGTATTCCACAAGCAAGTGCCTGGGTTATATGGGCTATATTTGGATATACCATAGGGATTCTGCAAGGAAATTTACTCACAAAGTAAATCATATATTTACTTACTATTAGCTTCTCTTAATATAATAAGCTGTAGTGGAGGGCAAGTAACATGCTCACAATTCCCATATATCTATCTATCTATCTTCCCGTCCATCCATCCATCTTTATATCTTATCCTTAAAGGGTCATATAGTAATATTAGTTGTAGTCATCTGGTGCCCAACTCCAAGAGTCAGTAACCGAGATAGAGTACCCTGATTACCAGTGCTTCACAGGGCAACACAGAAACACACAACAAACACACTCACATACCTAATGGAGATTTAGAGTAGTCAATTAACCTAACATTTTTTGTTTCTCTATTTTTGGACTGTGCCCAGAGAAAACTCATTAATGCAAGGGGACAAAGACACCAACATTTCTCTTCAAAGACACTCCAAACACTCAGAAGGGGAACTCGAACTTCAACTTTTTTTGTTTTTGCTAAAATTAATTCTCTATATGTGAAAAGTGCCAGAGACAAACCCATAAACATTTGCAAATGTAATTGAGACAAAAGACAGTTCTACAAAAAATATTTATTTAAGGGGGCTAACTACATTTGTTCACAATAGTTAAAAATCTTGTAAAAAATCCAAATCAGTTATTATTTTACATCAGACAAAAAAAAAAAAACAGGAAGTAGCAAAATAGGTAAAAGTAATCTTTTTTTTTCTGAAAATAAGACTTGTTTCGGCATTATTAAAGTATTTGTTTTTGGCTAAAAATGTATATGTGTTAAAACGTCATGTACAGCTTTGGAGCCACAGGTTGCAGACCTCTGGATTATACTGTAAATGTGGCAAAATGTGTAAAGAAAAAATCAAGGGGTTTATATTTTCACAAGATAATGTAACTCAAGCTGAAATTTACTGTAGTATGGCTTTAATGTGACACAGGGTAAATTTAATAGATTTTCTATAATTATAGACCTCCACAGGTGAATCAAAAGCAACCTTGGTAGTGTTTATTATTTGCAAGTCGCCAAGTCTGAGTAAAAAAGGAGCATCTCATGTAGTGACATGCCACATATTCTGTCCTTAATCCCACACAGACGGCAAAGAAGAAGACACTGAAAATGACATTGCCGGTTTACTCGCATCAGACAGAGAGCAAAACTCTGAAGGCTGTGAAATAACACTGGCTAAAAGCAGTGGATGGTCCCTCCACAAGGAGGACACGACAAAAGGGCACAGCGAGCCATGAATCATATGCTGCTGTCAACCGACCCCGAGCCATAACCCTCCACTGTGTGACTCTTTGTTTGGCTCTTATGTAATGAATTTTAGGCAGTGGTCTGCTTTAAGCGTCCTTTTGCCCCAGTATTCAAACATTCCTAACATTTTTTGACCATAGATCATTTAGGGCTATGTATAGAGAGAAACTGTCTTTTAACTTGTTATTGAGTTTATTGTGAAAGCTAAAAAGAACAATGGATTTTTTAATTTTTTTGCCTTTTCTGCAGATTTTAAAATCCAAATTGCACAATAAAAACAATAACAGACACAAAAAAGGGCATATTGTCAGAAAATGTCTTTCTGTTCCCAGTGAACACAGAGGTGTGAAACTGCCTGTGTTAAACTTAGGGTTTCTAGAGGGTTGCTCAGATCGTCTCGTAGTGTGACTTTCACTCTATCGTTTGCTACTGAGATTAAATCACTGTGGCACAATTACTCTACTACTCACGAACCCCCAGGAGATCAGCTTCATTACTCAGCAGAAGAGATGAGATAATAAGGAACAAACTGTCGAAAACAAAAAGCATATTGATTGTCTATGGGAATTTCGCGTCTTAATCAGAGGAAAAAAGCCATTCCAAGAACCCCGAGGGGAAGTCATTTGCAAGGCTTTGTGTTCTAGTCAATAACATGCAGACATATTGGAATGTGCCTGTACCAGATAGTGGCATTTAAGTTGTCCATCACAAACTCATTGGATACTAATATTCTGTAAGGATTTTCTTTTTTTTATTTCAACTTGTCTGCTTTATTTGTGATGATTGGGGGGGAGCATTTAAAGGTCAGAGCAGATAGAAGGCAAGGAACATGCTCTGTGGAAACTGGGTTCCCTTGTTCTGGTTGCTACAATAAATAATGAGTGACAAGCTGTTGGTTTTTCCTAAAGTCTTGCATGAGGTACCTCAAAGGAGTACAAGGCTCACATCGCTGTTACTGTCGCTGCAGAGACTCTGCAAACATTGACATGTACAGTGTGCTATCGCTAACTGCAGAGAAAGCGTGATTTGTTTTCAAATGAATGGATGGTTTTTATGTTTTGATGCTTATTTAGATATGACATATTTTTTTGTTGACCACATGAGTGAAGGAGAGCTGGTTTTAGATGAGATGTCACATTGCAACCACAGTTTTTAAAGTATTTTATTGGGATTATGTGGCAGACACAACTGTACAGTGAGAGAAAAAGCATACAAACTAAAAATCTGAAAAGTGCAGTATGCATTTGTATTAAGTCCCTCCTATATATACTGTGTGGAATTATGAAATAGATACATTTCAGGAAAAAGACCACTCCCACTCCCAGTACAATACTTTCTTTTTTTTCACCTCCCAACAATCCAATACCCAGAGGAGTTCAGGCTTATCCAGCTTCTCGGAAAACCGAAATGAACTTTAGCCAAATTAATATCATCAGAGTTCTCCCTCTTTCTCCTAGATGGCTTTGAGACAGTGTGGTGAATGTCAATGACTCCAATTTCTGAGATTTTCAGAAAGATTCTATTGAGACTATCTATTATATCTGCAGATTAGAAAATATTCAGACCTGGATTTGACTTGTAAAATAAGGCTGAGTTTTCTCAAAAAAAGACATAGAAATAAAAATAAGTAAATAGAATGTAACTTAATGCTAATCAACTGACAAGTCATCAATGGGGCAATTACTTTTTTCCCAGAGGACCAAGTTGGTTTGAATAGCTTTTTTCCCTTAATGAATGAAATTATCTTTTGAAAATTGTATTATATATATACTAAATATAGCCTATTTTAATATTTATCTTTTATATTTGGTACAGCATATTTATTGTATTTACTTGCTTTTGAAAACTTGATAAAAAAAAAAGCCAAATGTAGAAATTGCTTATTCATTGCCCTTCTTTTGGACTGCTGGCTACTTTCCTCCTCTATTCTCTCAGGAATATGCAGTTGTGGTACTTGCTGAAAACTTTCAAGCTTCTTCACTCCAGCTGAACCTCCAAAACAGTCTGCTGACTGCGTCAGACTGAATGGTTTCAGCTGTACCCTGCTCGTGCCTTTACTAAAACGACAATTTGGTGACAGGAAAAAGATACTGTCAAAATTGGCAGTTGCTATAAACTTTACACAGTAGTTTAAAACAATCTGAACAGCCAGAAACTGTAAGATTTAGTAACCACGACACTTGTGTTGCTCCAAACTCTTTGAATTTAAGGGGTTGAAGTTTCTGAGCAGTATGTGGCTAATTGAAATGGGAGATCTACTCTTCTCTCTGCCTCTGAGGTCTCCTCGCAGCCAGGACAACGTCAAACCTTTTTCATGGTCAGTCTTAGACTTTGATGAAAAATTTACCGGCTTGCCTCTCTTTAATTCTCTCAGTTCAGTGCTGTCAACTTGGTTTGAGGCCTCCCTCCTGTGCCCTCTGCAAAGGCTTTAGGGAGGAAAAACAGACAGAGTAGTTTAAAAACTGGGCTATTTTATTTTATTTTTTTGGGGGGGGGGCATTTTAGGATATTTGGGAGCAAATCCGGGTAGTGTATAAAAATGCAATCTAATTAGGTCTCAGATGGCACTTCTGTAAATATTACAACACACACTAGGGTCTTCGCCTCTTTTTTTTTTTTAGCAAATTTATCTCAGCATGCATTTTAAAGTAAGAGTGAGGTTCTGACGCTGAGTTTCAGTCAACAATAAGGAATCTGAAATTATGATGAAAAGCAGTTTGAAATGAAAATGAAATATTCATGTGGATAAATTTGAATAAGCTACAACACTGGCAGATTTGTAGGTAGGCAGCTCAGTAAGATTATTTGAGAGGGTATTCATGGGGGTTTCTGAGGACGGTATCCGGAGCTATTTTGGTCCTGACTCAGGCAGTGTGATGCCAGTCAAAATATTAAGACAGCTTCTAAGTTGTTAAGCAAAGTACCCTCACACCTCGCCTTGACAAATACAGTTGAACAGACTTTTGCTCTAATATGTGCAGAAATACTGTCAATGTGTTTGAGTAAGCCTCTACTGCAGAAAAAAAAATCTGTAATTCTCATGATGTTGAGGCAATTTTGCAGCATTTTTGGCTCCAGGAAAGCTGTTACGAAAGTCAGTCAGCATCACTCGCATCAATAAGAAAACAGATCAGTTGTATTTATGGAGGTCCATCAGTTTTAAATTTTAGGGGCTTTATAAGGTTTTCATGGAACAGTAAAAGTTGGAAATGCTGGGAAAAAGGCACCATTAACTTTAAAGAACCTCTTTAAAGTTAATGCTGTTAACGTAATTAGTAACAACATATAAGCCATAGCCATGTTAATTTTTTTTTCTGTAATATTAATACAGGAATCTGAACTGCTAAGTGATGAAGATTTTTGGTGGTGTCTAAACATGTTCATAGATTAATTTCTGTAACAAAAAGAAGAAGCACTCGGTTTACGTTCAAGCAGTTTTCCCTTAAAAGATGGAAGCTTGGATATGTGAACCAAAACACTAGCCAGAACTTTCAGAACATTTTTTTTCTGTAAAGTCACAGTTAGTTACCGTCATTGACTGTGTTTGAATTAGTTAATTCCTAAAATAACATAAAAAGATGTTATGATGTGTGTGTGCTTTGAAAGATATTCCGTTTGGGTCCCAACACTATAGTTTGCCCTTTGAAATTTTGCTGGAAAGTCTTCAGTTTACTCTTCAAGTTTAATAGCTTGTTCCCTCTTTGTGTTAGTAATATTTCAGCTACTTTGGAAGTGCTTTTGAATGCTAGAAGAGCCACTTTGCAGCTCATGTCATACATCCGTGTCAGTGTATGTGGTTCATTGCTGGACTATCACCAGTAAAGAACCTGATAAGACAGACAATGATATTTCAGTACAGCTTCTACCGTCGCCACCATTGAGTCTACATCAGAGAGAGGAAGTAACAAAAAAATCGAATCACTCTGCACTGCAGGCAGAAAGAGAGAAGGTTTTCAGGATTTATGTTGAACCTTTAAATTAATTAAGAAGATGTAAGCAGAATACAGCATTCACTAATTTTACAACTGTCAAATATGCAAAAAATGCTCATCATCATCTGGTGATGGGCAAACTCATCACCAGAGTTTGCTCCATTGTTGGCTGTCATTTTAGCATCCATCATGGGGTCATCAGGGTCAAAGTATGGCACAAACACCTAAGGTCAGGATTCAACTCAAATATTCTATAATCTATGTGAAAATTGAAGTTTTGTAGTGCCATCTTATCAGCTTGATTCTTGGTTGTTGGTTAGATATTTGGATTTATGGCATGCCATCAACTCAAATATACACAAACCAGAGTTAGACTTCTTTTCCCTCAGTGGTCTTAAAAACATTTTATTTTGCTGCTGCTGCTGTAGCAGTAGGGAAAGAGCAGAGTGTAGTTCTTGAAAAAGTGTTTTCAGTAAGACGCTGCAGATCTGTTAGACTGTTGTGGACAGTGTTATGTCTTCTATCATCATCTGTTGAGGTAGCAGCATCAGTCAGTGACCTAAAAAAGCTCAACAAGCTGATGAAGAAGAATTTCTCTATTCTGAGGACTGCCATAGAACCTCTGGAGATGATTGTGTAGAGATGAATTCTTCTTAAAATAACATTACATCAACCCTGAGCATGTTCTTTATGAGGCTGTGATGTAACAACAAGGGGTTTTCAGTCAGAAGCTTTCTAAGAACTGATGTAATACTGACAACCAGAGAAGATTATTACTACATACAGGCATCTATCTATGAAAACTCTTGTAAGAAATATGTATAAAGCAAGTTACAAAAACTATGATTTTCCTTTTTGATTAGTAAAGTATTGGAATTGAATTGAATAAATGAATTATTTAAACACAGTATATATATTACAAGAATTAAAATGTCGCTCATATGTCAAACTGTCATTTTTTTTCTGTTCGCTTCCTAACTAAACAGTACACACTACGAGTCAATCAGCAACCACAGAGGACGAGCTTAAAGCGCTTTTAATCGCATTCTAGGTTTCAGTGCAGTGCTTTACAAGTCTAAATAGTTCTATTGTTAAAATGCCATTTTCTTTCTTATCTTCTGCATGCAGTGCATGAATTATATAGAGAGCATTGGACCATGAATGCAAAGCCAATTTTCTTGCACACAAAACTGAAATCCGAGGTTAATTAGGTGTTAACAGCAGAGGTGAAAACCAGTGTTCAAACTTTTTGGTTACAGAGGTTACAAGACAGAATGCCAGTTTATCAAATGCCACTCATTACAAAATAAAACAGACACCATCGGCTCCTGTCTCTGTGAAGAAGCTTTGTTGCTATAGAACGGGAGTCGCTTGTGACCCCTATGTGATCAGGTCCTGATCACTCAGGGTGACTCTCAGCACAAAGGCTTGCAGTGCCTCATGTTGTTGGCACAGGTCCGGCCTACGTTGGCCCCCTCCAGCAGTAAGTCAGAAAGTCGATCAAGGCCAAGGTAGGTGGTGAGGGGGCTGATGAGACCATAGAGACCGCCTAAGGTGATGCTGATTGGCCAGCCAATGCACAGCAGTACCACCAGCCAAATGATGCACCAGAAACACGAGCCACAACTCGCCATCCTGGTCTACAGGAAAAAGAAATCAGTTAGAATACAAATTAAAACAGACAGGAATATGTACAAACTGCTTCAACTTTAATCCAGTTCTGGTATAACACCAAAGGCATCATGTTTGATAGGAATATTTCTGAGTCCATTTCCTCTTCAAGAAATTAATACTTTTCTCAAAAACTGGCAGGGGAGAATCCCTTACTTGTCTCATGTCACCTAGCGGTAGATCTAATTACTATCACCAGCAAAGAACCTGGTGAGAGTATTTAATAAAAAAATGAAACATGGTAATGCACAAATTCTGTATATGTTAATTAATAAGTAATACTAATTACTAACTTAAATTTAACATATTTTACAGTAAACTGTGAAGAAAATGTGTGTGAGTTGTGAAATGTATTATGTATGTATTTTATGGGACAGTGGCATAAATAGTTTTGAATCAAAAAAAAAAAAAAACTCATGCATTTTTAACTCCACTTAGACTGAACTACAGATGAGAGAAACATGTTTCTCATCAAAACAAGTTTTGATGAAAATTTCACATGATGTGTAATATTATTACAGTAGTTGTAGAATGTCTACAGACCTCTGTTGAAATATATTTTTCTTCATGTGCTTAGAAATTGTTATCTGACCTTTTCCTGACTGATACATTGTGATGCTAGCATCCCTCTGACTGCTCTTTTTCTATGGAATTCAATCTGAACGTTTTTTGTCATTTGTGGTTTTGGTGTGTACTAATTCCTGTTTGACGCTAGGTGAGAATGTGGTGGTTATTTCGGAGCACAGCCATATTCCGCGTGGCGTAGGAGAGCATGCAGACTCATACAGTCACACTATAAAAACGTCATAAAAACATGGTACGTTAATATGGTTGTATATAGCTCTTTTTCCACTGTATGTAGTTTATCAACGTAACAATTTAACAATATCAATATTTACATATTTTGTAACGAGTTTAATTTTTATAGTATGTGACTCTATCACTATGAGTTCTTGCATCTGGCTTTAAAAATAATTAAGGTCGACCATTTAGATTACACAGGACAAGATGCAAGTGTTCTTTTGTTGTAATGAGAGATTATCGGTATGAGATGGGAATTGTTGTTGATCCAGAAGTGCTTGTCAGGATCAGACAGTTGCTTTTATAAAGCACGATATGCTGACAGCTCCGAGTGATAGCCACCATGCCTGTCTGACTGTCGAGGTCAACTGACCATTGAATGACACGGTGTTGAAGAGGCACGTTAGTCACCCACTAATAGCAGATCAGCAAACATCATTCAGGACCTTTATAATAAGCATAACTGTCAGCACAGATAAACAGCAAGCAGGAATCGTAATGTGCTGCTATTCTCAGCCCGCTGCATCACCTGTAGACAAAGTTTCACTTGGTAAACTGTGCAGGTCTCAACTTCATTTTTCACCACTTTGAAAGGGTTTCAAATAAGGAGTGTGGCTTTAAATATTTCCTGCGATAAAATCCACCAGAAAAACCTGGCCCACGGCCCAGCCTTGAAGTTAAGATAGTAGATCTGATGGTTTTATGAGTGTGAAAGTATTGTGTGCTGTCAGGCTGATTCTTTAAGCTTGCTAAAGCTTTAAGACACAATGGTCAGATTTCTCCCCCCCAACTCCCTGCAGGCACTGCTGCCTTAACTCTGTGCAACGTGTAATTTCCTGTTTTGACAGCACTGTCATGTAGGGTTGGCCAATAAATTACATGTTCTTGCACGAGCGTGTCTCATGGTGTGTCCCGTGCTCTTAGTAAACACCAGCACATTGAAGAGAGGGAAAACACACATAAATGAGCCACAAAATTACAAGTTTTTACAGTGGAGAAGAATAGCGCATAAAATTACAAGAATACCACATATATTAGATACAAAATTAAATTTAAAACTTTGAAATTTATACAGCTGCAAACTCCTGGATATGATGAAATTATCGTCTTTTCAAAAAACATTCCACAAAACATTTAATAATAATGAATCTTCTTATTATACATCACTCCACAGGAAGCACAGCAACAATCAATCTACTTCTGTTATGTTAAATGCGGTTAGGGCAATTTTATATCTAAGCAAAAGGTTAGGAGTGTCAGCTTTGCAAAAATAGCTATTAACCTAGAGAATACCTGTCCTGTGAGTATAAAAGACATGTTCACCTTCAGCACAGACAAGGTTCTGGAGGAACTGAGCAGCTGCTTTTCTTCTCGCACGGACAAAACTCTCCCAGATCCTTCCTCAGACTTCCAGGGAAGATGTTTGTAAGCAGTAGTCACTTCCCACCAGTTTTCTCTAATTTGCTCCAACAAGGTGCCACAGCAGCTGGACTGTCATAAGGCCGGCTGAACAAAAGCTAACGGGAAGTCTGATCGGAGGGAGGCTGTTGCACAATGAAGCTATTCATGTGACTCAGGGGAAAGATTTGCCTGGTGTCATGAGATTTCAGCTCTTTGGTGATATAGCGAGATGTCGCGAACCTTGAGGTTTTATGTGACTGACAAAGACAAAAGAGTGGATAATTGTGGGGTAGAAAGTAAATGATTCATGGATTTTTAATAGGTCGATGTGCCTTTTTATGTAGCCTCACTGACTTCCACTTCTTCTTTGCTGAATAGCTCTCTCCCTGAGCGGAGATGATCCGTGAACATCAACTTCTGAGATATCTCAATTGGACTTAGATCTATACTTTGACTAAGACATTAAAAATATGCTTTCAATTAAACATTTTTCCTATTAACTAACCAGCACTGAAGAGAACTTAGTAATTGTTACAACCCAACCCTGAATTAAACTTAACATATAATGGACTTTATTTTGGCTCATCAGAGGGGCAATTTGTTCAAATGCAAAAATTTTCAAATTCTTATATATTAAAAAAAACAACAACATTGAAATCTTTTGTCTTACACTTCACAATTATGTACTATTTTGTGTTGGGTGAGTACATGAAAAATTCAACAGATTTCCCTTTATGTTTATAAGAGTTGAATAAAAACGAGTCTCTTATATGAAAGTCCTTCCGTCAGTACACAAAATATTTCTAAACCGTCATTCCAATCTTTACTCCAGGAAACACAAAGACCTACCTACTACTGCTCCAGCAAAGTCCAGTGAACCTTTACCTCAACTGCCCTAAATTTACACAATATGGTGGAAGAACAGACAAAAGAAATTTTATGGCTTTACAGTTGACTGCAGAAAATGTGTCTCTCCACATCTATCAACACATGGTTCTCCAGCAGGTCCCTGAACTGGCCGAGGCACAAGCAGCTGTGCAGCTGACCTGCTGCGCTATCAGGCAGCCCGAGGTGTGATGTAACAACGACCAACCTCTCGTGCATGATAATGAATAAATTTCCAGTCTGCGTTTTCGCCTGCAGGGTTGTGAGCCCCGTTAAACTCTTAATTATAATTAATTTACGTTTAAATGGTCGAGCGTTGCTTTAAACCTGGATTATGGATATCGCTCTTGATTTTAACACCAATATGTAGTCTTTCAGCCTATCTCATCCATTATATGAACTGCTCTGCAACATAAGCGTGTCTTCGGTACTGCAAAAGATGTATGAATGGTGAAGGATTTACTGTTGCTGGTTGAGTGACTGTGCTTCTAGAGGGCAGGGTGAAATCCCCCGGCATGCACACGGGCTTTTGGGTGAAGTGACTGACCTATAAATGCAGCTTAGTAGCAGCCTGCGCTGCTGGTTTGGGTTGAGCCAGTCACAGCAGAGTTTAGATTATAATGAATGGATGAACATATCATGACACAGAGGTTATTTGATAGAATGAGAGCGCAACAATGATTATGTTTAGAGACAAAGTACATTATCAGCTTTGGTAGCTGCACATGAAGAAACAAGCCAGTATAAACGAAATGATTTTAGTTTTTTTTTTAATAAAGTACTAACGGTTACAAAAATCATCTGCTTTAAAAAAAAAAAAAAAAGAAAGCAAGAAAACATCACAAGGATCTTTGAGAAGTAGAAAACAGATTCGGTATCAATGTCATCACGTTTTCAATGAAAAATCTAATGTCTCCGTGTGTAGTAGTCCACTAACGGATCCTCTACTGCTCTTCGTCTTCCTCCTCCTCACTGTCGCTGTCTCTGCCTGGATGCTCTGGCATCTTGGTGTGGTCGACTGTTTCCTGGTCCCCCTCTTTCTCCGTGGGCTTCTCTGCGTTTGGCTTGGCGTTCGCAGCTCCTGGGGTTTCCTGCTCCATGGGAGTTTCTGGCTGTGGTTCTGCGGAGCTACCCTGCTCTGTCTCGACTGCAGCGTCTTCCTGAGATTGTTGTGGAGGCATAGCCAGTTTCTGCTGTTGCTGCTGAGAACGCCAAACACACAAGGATTTTTAACAAATGAAATATTTTCACACAGTAATTTTGGTAAAATGGAAACAGTTGTTCTCTATACCTGTGAATATAAATACTATTTATTTCTTGATTGGAAGTGAACATTTTTTAGAACAGTAGTGTCAGAAGTGGTTATAATTTTTTTTTTTTTTTTACACATTCTAAGATAATGGGACTGAAAAAGTGTTTACCTGTCTGTACTTCTGGGAGGTCTGGATCATATGCATGTACATGTTGTACACAAAGTTTGTCATCTCTGGCATGTCCTTGATGATCCGGTCGGGCTGCTCATCCCTCTAAAGGAGAGGAAGGGGGAGGAAAAGGCAATTTGATGATTCAGAATAGTAGTGAAATCAAAAACTCCTTGTATCTTGTTAGGGATCATTCATTAAGTTACCAATGGAGGTTTTATGGATTTACAGCAAAATCAGTGAGGAAATTACATTTTATCCCCAAACACAAATTTTCCCTGCAGCTACCACTTCTCACTGGCTAATGAAACCAAGCGCAGAATGCAGAGTCAGTAATTTGACAGCATTAGCATGCAGACCATTTCTTGCAGCCTAAACTGCGGAGAGAGATGAGCAGAATATTTTATCTGCTGATAGACTTTGGCTTTGCTAACAGAGAAGATCTTCACTGGAATCCTGCTGGCATCACGTCAAAGTCAATGAGACACTTAATGACTACAATTTAAATGTGGAAGAATTCTCTGTAGCGAAAAGTTAATAAAACATGTTGCTTTACTGTAATTCAACTCACTAGACATACAGTGCTATCAGAGTAACTGTTCCCTTATATAACTTTTCTATTTTTGTCACATTTGACCTCTTTAGATTGCAGAATATATTGTAAGAATAGACAATGCTAACCAGAGTAAATACAAAAAGCAATTTTCAAATGATTATTTCAACCATTAAGAGAAAAAATCCTCTCCTAACCAACCTGGCCCTTTGCAGAATGAGTTAATGATTTACCCAACCCAACAGTTTCCATCTAGCAGTTGCCACTCATTTTTTCACAATATTTACCTGCAGTGACGTTGTCAACATACTCACCACTCCGAGGAAGTTTCTCCACTATTTCATGTGTTCTCAGTTTAAATATAATGGTGTTCATTGGTGTTCCCTGCTGTCCCAAATAATTTAAGATGATTTTATAACCTTTTTCAGATGAATATGTTGGTGACTTTAGTTCTCATCTGTTCTTAAACGTCTTTAATTCAGAACAGAAAGAAAGTTTTGAGATTTTTGGACACCTTCATGTTGTACGACAGCTGCTATTTGAGTGATTTTTATTAGTTAGCCGTTTCCACATGACCATGATAGCCTGGATAGCTTTTTCACTTTAATAAATGTAAATGATCTTAAAACATAATTATTTATCTGTACAATGTAAACACATTGCTGCAACACTGTGTGCAAATACTCCTGTGAACCAAGGCAGCTTTCAATTTTGTCAGGCCAAATTGCTTGTTATCTTTCTGGTCGGGCGGTGTCAGACAGAATCTGCATATGCGTGTTAGCAGCAAAGGTTTACCAACTGTAGATGGACAGGCTAAGCAGGGGCCGCATGTGTGTACCCAAAAGAGCTGTCCCTCGTGGGGATGGACACTCGAGAATCAGAGAAAGTGTCAGAGGCTGTGGGGTATTTTAGACTGGCCTGTTGCCACACTGCGCCAGCCACTGAGGTGCAGTGACCAGACAACAGCCGTGTCACGCTGGTCTGGCCCAAGGTTTTATTGTTAGATCTTTGGGAGTTAAAAATAGCCAGGCCTGTGTTTCCCATGCTCACAAAGGGCCCCTGCACACTGATGTTAACAGATCGATCTCTCTGTGTAAAGTAACAGAAGGTATAATAGTGACCAAGTGGAACCGGATGGAGAAATAATTTAAGCAAGAGGAGACTAGCATGGATCTCAATGAATTTGCCTGACTCATGATAAGGAAGGTAAACGGATTACGGGAGAATAATTGATCCAAAGAGCAGAGCATGCATGTGGATGTACATACAGGCTGTTCCTGGCTGTAGTACTCGTGTGGTCTGATGTGTAGCTGCAGTGGTCTGGCAGTCAGTTGCTTGAAGGCGGGAGTCAGCTCGAAGCAGTTCTCGAACAGTGACACCCGAGCAAAGATGTACAGACCCAATCTGGCTCTTGACATGGCGACCACAAGACGCCTCACATCCCTGTGGAGGGAGGAGGGGAAAAAAAGAAAAAAAAAAAAAAAACAGCTGAGAATTGGTTTGACATGAAGAGGGGGGATATTCAAAGAGACATGAGTGGGAGGGGAAGAGAACTGTGAAATTATCATGTACAGAGGAATAGCTAAAACTTAGATCAGGGTTAAAGGATACAGTAAAGACGGAGGAAAAAAAGGGCAATGTAGCGTGGGAGGAGAGAAGGTTTTAGGAAGGATAAGAGGGACTAGGTGAGTGGGACAAATATAGAAGACGAAAGAAAAATAAAGGAATGGGAGGCAAGAGAGAACATAAGCAGAGGAAGTGGGAGAGTAGAGGAAGGGGCAGATTTAGGTTACTTTTTCTTGCCATCTAAGAGAATTAAGAGATTAAAAAGGACAGAGGAGTAATTTCTCTAGGAAGTGAAAAAAAAATCCCACTTGGCTTGTTCTAACACATTTGTTAATGTACTCTGCTGTCAAGGAACACAACATAAAATCTAAATACAGCCCCCCTACAAGAGTATTAGCATTTCTGTTTCCAATGCTAATTCTACTAAAATCCCTTTTACGTAGATGCTGACAGACACAAATGTTCTATTACAGATACTAATTTTTAAGATTCAGGGTGGCTTCTTGCCAATACTTAAGACCAAGTCTATTTTAGCTAGCCTTTATGATTATTGTCACCTTTAAATTAGATTTTTTTTTCAAGGGAGGCTGGTTCTGTATGACATCATTACCTCTTTTGGCTGTGAACGAGCTCTCCTGCAGCACAAAGCGCCAATGTTGGTCGGAAACTATTGTCAATTTGACTACGTCTACCAAACTAAAGGCTTTGCGATGAATCTGAAGGTTTGGGAGGTTTTCCTCTAAAAGTAACATTTTATATTTAACAAATATTTAAAAGGCTCTAAAAAATAAGAATAAGTCTTGACATTTTCACTGGCAGTGTTTTTCAGAAGTTACAAAGAAAGATGACAGAACATATAGATGTGTAAATCTGTAATTGTCATGTCGTATTTACTCTTAACTTGTGATTCACTGTAATTTTTCCATATTGTCCTCATACTCTACTGAAAGAAAAAAATGCTACACTACTCCAATTAAGAAGAAATACCAACAGAAGACCTCTCAGAGTAATTTTGATTTTATCAGTAATGGACAGAGAGGGATGAATTCCTACCACAGTCGTCACCATCGTTCCAACATTGTAGTTTGTGACAAAGTTTGAGGGATATGAATACTGTGGCAAAGAACTGCTCTATAATTTCTCCTTGATAACACAGGTTTGGAAAGAAAAACAGGCAGAGCTGTATGTGAACACATCATGAACCCAAACGCAAGTTGCACTAAAACTACACTGAATGTGCACTGTATCCACCTACTCTACTGTATCCTACCGTTACAATAAATTCAATGCAAATCATACAAGCAGAAATGGTAAAAGTAGTTGTACTTTTAGTCACTGAAGAATATGGATTTTAACTCATAGTTATGATGGAGCGTTTATAAAATCAAGAATCTTTTTTTTTTTTTTTTAAGAATATGGAAATGTATTCTAAAGTGTAAAATAAATCCAGCTGAACAACTTGGCAGATTAAGAGAAGTAATCCCTTAAATATGCATGATGAGTTTCATGAATAAGCAAAAAAGAAAAAAAAATGCTTTAGGGAGCTGCTGTGTGGCCTACAGTATTTTAACAGCTCATACCAGCATAATATCAAGACTATTACGGAAATTAATGCATAGTTCAAAAAAGAGGTTCACTGCTACAAAGTGGAGAACTAAAGGTTCATTTTTTCACATGCAAAATATACAAAAAAAAAAAAAAAAGAAAGAAAAAGAATCTGAACCATACTGTGGAGGACATGAGCCAATCATCGTAGCCTGTGGACATGGCAATCCTGAGAGATGCCCACCTGGGCTGTACTGTGACACGACGGGGCAACGTGGACGAATAGCTACCCTTTTTGTGTCCACGTGTTTGTGTGCATCTGTGGCCTGTGTGCTTCCCTGTCAAAGTGTGTGATCCTGTAAGCGAGTGTGCCAGTGTGTATCAGCAGGAACGATTCTCCTGTCAAAGCCAGGGTCAGTTCATCATATGGTCAGCTGTATGCCTTTTGGTTGTCATGGCAGCAAATTGCCAGGAGGAGAGATGCAGGATCAGAGGAGAGGAAGAGGAGCATGGCTTGTGAGGGTGAAGTCAGTGGCAGACCACAGTGATCCCAGTACATCTCAGTGATCCTTTCAGAGGTAACTGTGCCACTAATACATGAATGAATCGCAATGAAAGTAATGTAAAAAGTATTTGCTGTATCTATATTACTGTGATTAAAGGACAACTGTTTGAGATGCACATTTAAATATATTTCAGGGTGTAATACATAAGAAATCTTGTGAAAAAATATTTTAAGATTTGAAAAAATTAAAGTATGAGACTATGTTTGCTAGTAATCATAACCGATAGGTGAAGGATGATAAGGCAATGAAAGGATTAGTGATAAAAATAAGACATATCTTCTGCATAAATATGTGATTATGTTTCTTGACCTTTAAAGCTAAATCAATAAAAACGTCTCTTAAATTAAAAAGATATAATTAAGAAATATTTTTAAAAATTTGCTTCCTTGTTTCTGTCATTTTTAACAATTTCTTTCTTAATATAGCTGCAAAGATGAACCTCTCATTACGTCGCCTCTGGCTGTTCACAAATCACCAATCAAGATGGTCATGTTCCACACACATTAAAGCATTTGGAAATAAAACTAGCTTAGCAGAACCACAGGAAGGGTGGGAAAAAAACTCCTGTTCTTCAGGATAAAACAAGGTTATTATACCATGACAATCTGATACCAACCCATGTTTGGAGTAAAAATGCCACATTTTTAGGGCATTAATGTGAACATTTAAAACAAAAGCCTGCAATCAACTGGCATGTTGCTTTTAGCTCACTGAATGAAATTAAAATAGATAGATGTACACCTTAAAAATAGTGATGATTGGAGCTTGTGGAACTTCCTAGCCATCACTGTTTATGGCAAACAAATATTTCCGTGCAACCAAATTTGTATTTCTTGCAAAAGAAAACGTCTAGATGCCTTTAGAAGAAGTAGAACTGTGTCATCAACTATATGAGCAACTACAGAAAAAAATAAGTGACTTACTTCAGGTCTACGAATGAACTGACAAAATAGTTCAGTGGTTCTGACCCTTTAAAAACTTGAAAGCCCTCGACACCAACACCTGGTCAATGCTAACAAGTAAAAAAATATATTATTAGTTAGAGGATTATCATTTCAGCTGGAGGTTCATGTCAAACCCCCTTGCCACATTAGTTCTCTTAGAAAATAAAATAGTAAAAAAGCAAATTCAAGTCTCAGCTGGACGAATGTCATTCAAGGAACAAAACAAGGGCCTCATGAAAAAGATAGCCAGCATCACAGCAAAGGGCGGTGACATTGCAATGGTGTGTAGTGTGCTAGCAGCACACTTGAGAATGTCAAAGTGGTAAGTAATCAGCAATGAATCATCACTCTGAAACATGTGAAATGGCTGCGGTTGCTAACCCAGAAGAGCTTATTGTGTTTGTGGACAGAAAGACATTGTTTAAAGACATTTTTGATGCACAAGTTATATGCAACGCTGCACCTAGTAGCGCTCAAGAGAACAGATTGCTGAATTTGACTCCAGTGAATAATGACGAGGATCAAACTGCAATGTGCTGTGTGTGGGCGTGTGTGTGCGTGTGTGTGTGTGTGTGTGTGTATCTGTCTATATGACTGGTTTTGTATTGGATTGATTTGAGTGTTAATTAAATAGTCTCTGACAAACATTAAGAAGGATTATTAGGGTTTGGATGAAAAGAACAAGAAATAATAACGTTTGAATTATCATTTGCATATGATGAGTCAGCTAATTGTTAGTCCCAATTTCTTAATATGATCTTATTGCTTTGGGATTGGCTGAGTCTGAAAGCTTTTTTTATTTTACTGTTGTCCCATCACATGTGTAATAATGATAACTGAGGAAAAATTACGTATTGCTTTGTTTACTTAAATCTCAAAAAGTAGCAATCTGAGGATAAGAAAAAGTTTTTTAATAAATTCATGCAGGCTCCAAGTTGATGAAATTGTGATGAAATCTGGCAGGCTTGGAAAGCAACACTTTCTGCAATATTCCCAAGTGAAATATGAATACATGCTTTAATATTGCCAGGAGGATCCACATTCATGTTGAGCATTATCACCAATAGTATGGAGCTGACTGGAAACTGGGTTTTGAGGACTTTGATGTTCAGTGCTGCCAGAAATCATCCGCAGAACTGCTGCAATGCCATCCACTGACCGATCAGAAACACTCTGAATGTGGGTATGGTAGGGTGTGAAATGTGTGCGACAAGATCAGATAGATGAGAGAAAGGAGATGAGAGAAAGAGAGAAGCATGCACTGCCAAAAAAGATAAAGTATATTTATTGTCAGGGACATCAAGTCAATTCCCTATCTGTGAGATAAAAAATGGCCTTTTAAGTGTCTTGTTTCTGCCACCTAACGGGTCCAAGATGAGGGCTGATGTGCAGAGAGAGAGAGATAGTATTCAGCTCTAAAAGGAATGGCTTGTTATTTGCTCTGGAGTACCAATTTGTTGGCTGTCCAATACAGCGATAAAGCTGTGAGCTGTGCAATTCCAACAGTAGCTAATGTATATCAGAGCAAATAGCCAGCATAGCTAACTGAAGTGCAGTGGATGAGTTCAGCCTCAGTTCCCTGATAATAAAACATGTGGCATATAAAGTGTAAGGAGCTCATTGAGATTTCATGGCAGCAGAAAGGCCACTAGACCAAACATCGGTGGAATAAGGAATGAAGGGAGAGCGAGTCAGGAGCAAACAAGGGTCTAGGCCTAAAAAGAGGGGCACGTAATGGGACCCTCTTCCCATTATGATGGTTTTAGAGACAATTTTAATCTTCTTTTGGCTAATTTTCTTGCGTAAATAAAGAAGTTCCAAATAATCTTTTGCAGCTGTCTCTATGGTGGCCAGGATTTAAAGATGGATGGCTTGAAGGACAAAACTTCACAAAAAGGGATATGGAAAAGGAAGTGTGAAAATCTAAATAGTTTTTATGCTATTAAAATTAAATCTATTAAATGAAAGTATAAATAAACATTCACATAAAGACATAGCATTACAAAAAATAGAAATTGCATTTACACAGGTAATTTTGTAGAACATCTACTGAGATTTTTTTTAATATCAGGTACATTTATTCTGCTTTGCATGCACTGGAATAATCACCTTAGGTGTCCCACAGCTTTGGTACGGACCAGCGAGAGGATGATGTAGTCATTCTGCTGACCCTGGAACCTGTCCACTGTTGTAATCTGCACACACACAAGCACATTTTCATTAGTCAATAAACCCACAGCACATCTGCATAAATTCCAAAGGTTTTCAAGACAAGCTTGAGTAGCTAAGATGCTTTCAAAGTGAATGAATGCGTTTTAGCCAGGTAGAAAGTTTTTCCTGAAATGTTAAAAAAATATGAGTGAGCCTACTTTCCCTCTCCGCTTCTTCTTTTCTTGTTTCTTTCTTTATTTTTGAGAGGAGAGTGATAAGAAGCCGGCGTCTTCTTGTTGGGCTGTTATCGCTGAGGGCCACATGGGCAGCCAAAAGAGTTAATGCGGCTTAAAGGGCATTTGCTATCACTAGCCTCTTAGCGGGGCCTCCTGAGAACCACATCCAAGGTAGTAGGGGGCCATGCAGTTAGCCTCAATCAAAGGTTATTTTCAGAGGAGAGAAAATGCCTGAGAAGTACTTCTATGTGAGACTTTTCACTTTAATTCAAGCTGCTGGCAACTGTACTGACTCTCACGCCACGAGAGGCGAGAGGCTTTTGACATGAGGAACGTGAATGTCCCTGTGCTTTTATGCATTACAAAGTAAAGATATGGCTCTTTGTAAATCTGAAGTAGTCAACTTACAGGTTCCCTTGGAACCAATAACATTATTTAGTACACATAACATACACAGTTGCATTATCTAGTGAAAGTTAAAAAATAAGAAATCAGATTGGTGGTCATCTTAATTTGTTGACCACAAAAGATGTGTAATTTAGATAAATGTTCATTTCTGGCGCTCTGATTTGTTCACAAATGAAAGCCAGATTTCTTTGGATAAACACCCCTGAAAAAAACACCAGACTTCTGATTTGCAGAAGTGAGGCATGAATAAACATGCACTTTAATGCTCTTTATTTTCAAGTTCATAAAAAAAAAATGCAACAAAAGTCATGTGCCTTTGTCAGATTGTTACTATATGGATAATTGATAGTAGTACTTCTATCAAGAAACTTGTAGTACATGTATTTTTTTTAAACATTTAATGGTTGGTTTAAAACTAAAATTCTGTAAATTAATGTAGCACTGTCCATCCTTAGAAAGAAAACTGAAAACAGCAGTTCAAACCTCAAGGAAAACCTGGACAAACCTGAGCTGAAGAGAGAGAAAACAAAAACTGAACAAATGTTGGACATATGTCTAAATGCCTCTTTTTGTATTGGCACCATTTAACAAAACAAACATAAGAAAAACCCAGATTATGCAGAAGATGATGTGTGGATTCTTTAAATGGCAGTTTTAAAGTACAAAACCTGTGGATAAAAGTAAAGATATTGTGATTCTGGGTTTTCTCAAGATCACAAAGGGAACCATTGAGCTAAAGGGATGTTTTGAAAGAAATGCTCTAAATGATATTTTATAAATCCATAGTTGTTCACAGTCAACTTTCTAGACATAAAACCAAGAGATTTTTACACTTCTAAAAGAAGAAAAAGAAGTTCATAGTCAAAACTTGCTCTTCGGAATCATTACTGTATGGAACATGTGGCTTTACAGTATAAATGTTCAGAAGAATTTAAAGCCCAGCACAAAGAGGTTAGTGTGTCCTCTATAGATGCTCACATTAGAACAGATCAATAGGCCCCCATCAAGAAGCTGCACAATGCTGGACTGGATATCTCACTCATGTTATATAAATCATGCAGTGGCTGGAATTTCCTCCGATCTCATAATCCAAAGTAACTTGGAACTCCCACAGAACACCCTATCTTCAGTAAAAAGTAATGTGTTCAGTGTGTCTGCGTGTGTGCTAAAAGGTATTTATTTATGTCTTCCTGATGTTTATGTAGAACAGGTGCAAACCCACTGGCAAAAATATGTTGTGTTTTTAAGCACATGAGGAATCGTGGACTGTATATCCGCATGCATAAACGTATGCCTCTCACACCATGAGAAGCGAGAGACTTTTGACAGGTAGTTATTCTTGGCCGGGAGACACGGACGCCTATCGACATTCTCCCCAAGGTGTAGCTTTTTGCATGGTGTTTAGTTATTTATGAGAAATCTTCCGGCGAGAGAATCACAGAGGTCATGTCAATGTGACATACACACACGTCTGTGGACATGCAGGAGCACACAGAAGATACTGTGTGAGACATACACACACACACACACAACTATTTACAGGGGATCATTTTCTACCATCTTGTCTTTCTCCTCATTGTCAGAACAAGAATGACACACTGTCTTTCAGCTAACAGACAACCGTGGAGTGTTGCACTCTTTTTGGTTATTTAGTCCATTCTGCTACTTAGCATTAATCACTGCTGGGAATGTGCATATTGAGTTAGATTTTTAAACTATTTACAAGGCACGAGGAACAACAAAATTAATAGTATGCCTTATTTTTGTGGGCTCCTAATGACTTACTATTTATGACTTAAATAGTAAGTCATAAAAAAACAGAACAAAAACAGAATGCAGGAAGATTTTCCTCTACTGACTATTATGCACCATTTAGACATCCTGATTCATGTTTTATGCTTTCTTTATGTTATTACATTTACTCTCCCTCTCCAGTAATATAGTTTGTGGTAATTTGAAAGAGCCAGAGATATGCAGAGAATGAGAACAGAGACCTTAAGTAAGAACACTCCTTCTTTTCTCTTCTATCCATGTAATAGGAAAATAAACGGAGGACTCACTATTCACCATTCAAGCTTTGACTTGATGATGCAGATATTAGCCATTTCCAATTTCACTTTATGAAATTTAAGAGAATTCTGAGAGAATTCTGATATTTTTCTTACGTAGAACAATAGTGCTAAAACAATATTTTATTTTTATGTAAGGAGCAGAAACAGTGTTTCACTGTAACAAAATCTAATTAACAAAATGTTCAAGTTTTAACTCACAGGCTTTAGGATACAATATTAGCAACATTTAGCATTATTAAAAGGTGAGTCTGTCAGTCAAATTTGTATTCCCCAATAAATGTAATCCCTTAGATTAACTAAGGATTTTAAAAAAGGCTACCCACATTTCCAGATGTGGAATGTGTTCAAATACAGGAAAAAGTTTTTTTTTTTCTGGTATTTCACTCAGCCTTCCTTTTCTCTTATTTAACTCTTGCTTCCTCTTAAACTAAATTAACAAAGTTCTTAGTTACATGTCTATATAAAACTTTGATACTGAAAATCCAATTTAACACTAAGCTATTAAATATAAAAGTAAAAAAAAAAACAAAAAAAAAAACTAAACTTTGTTGAAAGTATAAGAAACTGGCTTATTGACATTCAAATGAAAATGTAGGCTAATGCTTCTCCTTTTGAGACTCCAACTGGTGCTAACCAGGATTTCCCGTCCTGCTGAGTCTAATTAAAGCCATCAAAGTAAAGTAAGCAGGCTGCTGACATTTGCTTGGTTTTAGCAATTGTGACACATTGCAGGACACACTGTGGACCTGGTGCTCAGCGCCTGACCTTTCAGCCGCTCAGCATTTTTCCCATAAGAGTCCCTCTTTCCTTTTCATCAAGCGTCCTGTCTGGTCATCCTTCATTTCAGCACATCTAGCAGCCTGTCACTCTTGTCACTGTATCACTGGGTATGCACACTGACTAAGGATGCGAGCACTTTGACTGATGCTTTGTCTTAACTTTGCAAGACATCTTACATGGCTAAGCACAATTTTGGGCTCACTGTCAAAACAAGGAATATAGTTCAAGAGAAAGGATGGAGGTATGGTTGCACAGCAGAAGCTTTAGATAAGAATAAGAAATGGGAGTAAACACTTTTGCCCTGCAGGTGTCCAATGCACCATTAATTTGGCACTCAAACTGATACCATAAGTAACTCAGTGGGATTCACTTCCGCTAGCCCATTTTCACATTTTTAAGAAATAGCTAAGAGGCTGCTTGAAGCTTAGCTAAAGGTCCGGTTAAGCCCAAATATATTCAGACCCATGGGCAGATTCATATTTAAGTAATATTTTAATTTTACTGACATGTTTATTCTGACTGAAAGTTAAAATGACCTAGCCAAGGGGTCTGCAACTTCAATGTCCAAAGAGACCTTTTTGCCCCATAGTAGGACAGTTGGTAGCACTGTTTCCTTGCAGCAAGAAGGTCCTTTGATTGAATCCCAACCGGGTCCTTTCTGCATGGAGTTTGGATGTTCTCCCTGTGCATATGTGGGTCTTCTCAGGCAGGACTGGCAAACCTGTTCAGCGTGTATCCTGTCTTTTGCCCATTGCCTGTAGGCAACAGGCGACCCTGAAAGGACCAGCAGGTATACATGTACAGCGAGATGGATAAAAATATCTACCACTGGAAATTTGTGGTTACGTTTAAAGAACCACCACTTTACCTTCGCTTTTAGGCTTTAAAAAAGAGAAAAACATAAAAGCCAAAGGATGATGAATACGTTTCCTTATATGGGATGTTGATATTTAAGAAAAAATATGTTAAAAAAGATGCAAAAAACGGCTAATGTTGAGCTATACTAGTGTGATGACTCGCGTAACAAACTAGAATGTCTCATGTTTGTCACAATCAGTGACGTTTCTTCTGACCCCTAATCAATGCATTGTTTTGTGATGCCAGTAACTCCGCTCTAACTACTGTACCATTGTCCTATACTGAAAAGGACAACTGAAGGTCACCAAACTGACATGTAGGGATATAGAAGCAATATAGAGATTAGGGTGATGGCAACAAGGCCTTCCAACCTAAAACACTTCAAGCTCATCGTAAAACACAAATGGTTAAAAATACTACCAGACAAATGCACAAAGCTTGTCAGTCAATTCATTATATTTTCACAACCTTTCAATACCTTGAAAACTGACATTGCATCTCTGCTTCAATTAAACAGCCCACAATCCTGCACTACAGTACCAACAAGGTCACATTCAACAAATACCACACGGTCAACTCAACACCCTTCCCCCCCTCCCAAAACACATACACCAACAGCAACAAGATGGAAATAAACTGGGTTGTTAATACCAGCCCAGTTTTACTTATAGGGCCGATATTGATAAGTTTAAAAGGTAACCAGCATCCATCAATACCGATGTTACTGTCAATATATCTCTATTCCCCATCGTAATTTTCAGACTTTTCTCCAAATGTTAGCAATCAATGAGTGTATGAAAGTATTCAGGGCCAGTAGAGTAACAGAACTCAAAGAGGAAAACATAATCTTAGAATTGAGTTTAATAATATAAAAAGATACAATTAGAATAGCGGGGAACGAATCTGTCAGCAAGGCACTGAATAATCATGTTAAAAAAAGAAAATTAAAAAATAAGGAGACAACAGCAGAGTAACGGATTAACACAGGCTAGACAAATACATGATAAGAGTATTTTTTTGAGATAAAAAAGGGCACAATTCACATTCCTGCACCCACAATCAGTCAGGTGGTCAAAAGAAGGACTCTTCTTCATTTGGTCTCATGACCTGCAGCTGTACCCAGAGTCTCATGATCTGATACAACTGAACAAAAAAACCTTTATCGACAAAATTTTTTCTCTTGATGACTCGGTGCAACACATCAAGACTGAAAGGCAGTGAAAATGTGCACATTTCATTTTCTAAGACTGAAAACAAACACCAAGAACTTTAGGATAATTGGGGATGGACCTCATCTCATATATGAGGTTGTGAAGTAAGTGCCAGTTTCCATATCTTGTATGTTGAGTGGGTTTATGCTTACATGAGGTGTAAAAATGTCTTCTGAGAATTGAGGATTCCTTCAACATAAGGCATAAAACATATATCACCTTCAAGTGATATCATACGAGGAGTGGGTTGTGTTGCAGAGTTGAAACACTGCTACACAACGAGTAGTGGGTGTTGAACGTCTGGCAATTACAAGTGAAAAACATCCAAAAATGCACTTCCTAAAGATAAAAGCTGTTTTGACAATTGGTACATTTAGAGACTTGCAAGTTTCAGAATATCCCAAAGTATAGAGTAAGAATAGAAGCATTGCGTTACGTGGGTGATCTACAGGGAATAGAGACCTTCACAAAATAAATGGCATCCTAAGGAAAGTAACATCTGAAGACATCGACCAGGAAGTTAGGAAATGAACACAAAGTGGTCTTTCAAAAGGAAGCACACTGCCAAAATAGTAAAAATGGCAAGACAACAAATTATATGTACTGAAAATTTGTTCAAAGCTGAAAAGATGTGTCAGAAAGATCACCTACAAACCTAACTTAGCTACACCAGCTTTGTTTGCACTGCTTAAAAAACTACTGTGCAGTGCATATAAATATAACCTGATTCAATTGTATTGTTGAAAGCAGGTTCAGCAGTAGGGATGTAACAATACACCCAGCATGCAAGACAAGGTAATATTTATTTCCCCCATTTTTGTGCTTCCACAAATAGTCGATGTATCATGAGTCAAACTGTGTTTTGATTTATCTGTAATCTCTGTAAAAAGACAAATCAGTTTGGCTTTGACAAGTTCACCTACTGTAGCTTTTATTTTTGTCTAAATCCAAAGTGGCCCAAATGTCAGTAAGGTATTGAAACACTGGTGATTCTTTTATTTACACAGTCAAACGTTCTCTTACAGCAAACACTATTCTGATTTAAAAAAAGTTTAAATTTATTATGCATTCTATGAGAACCATTATGACTTAAAAGACATTGATGTGTTCAACATTATGTAAAATTTTTAAAAAAATAATTTATGACACAGACAATTTCTTAGTGTGTGCAAAACACAGGTTGCAGCCATTCCCATTGATCTCATATAGTCTTTCTTTCTTACTTCACACTTGTCAGGAGATAGTGTTTTATTTATATGGTGAGTGACCATTGGGACCTACCTTGTGAGGCTGCCCAAAGTAAGGGTTTCCAGCACATCGTTGGTTAATGACATCTCTGATCAGGTGCTTTTGTCCATTGTAGGTAGTCAGGATGCTGATTCGCTCCGATGGGTAGCCCAACAGCCTCATGTACATAAAGAGAGCAACAGAGTACTCTGCCTCAGCCAGGTTCTTCACAGAAAAGAAAAATAGGTAACATTTTATATGAGAATCAGATTATTCACATTTATTTGATTGAGTCCTGAGTAAAGCAGCACTCAGACAAAGAGTGAAGAGGTAAATGAATTCTTCCATGTCTTCTAAATCACTTTGGAGTCTGTTAACACTTCAGCAAATTCGAATTTAAGATAATTTATCTTACTCCAGAGAATAAACTCAACTACACTCATATGATTTACTTTCTGCAGAGCTTTGCAGATATAGAATTTCTTTTTTATGTCAACATACTGCTATGATTTCTCATTTGCTGTGCAGTCAGATAAAGCCGAGCCAGAACAGAACTAACTCGAACTGGAAAATCAGAGGTTTAAATCAGGTGAAATTGAAAATAAAGACATTTTAATAACAGTTAAACATTGATATGTGTAAGTAAACATATTCAAAATTTTTCTTGAAAGAACAGTGTCCATAAAATTAATTGTTGTTGGTCATTTACTAACTTTCCAAATGACACATTTCTCATCTTTGTGTTCTGGCTCCAAGATCGTTCTTTGCCTTTCAAATGTGACCAGAAAAAGAAAACAAGCCAACTGTATGCATTATTCATTCAGTTTCAATTAAACGTGGACTGCAGCCTCACATCTTTGCTAGTAATTTATGCAGCTTCATTAACAGCTTCTGATCCAGCTTCAGTGGAATCAACACATCAAAAACAATGGGAGCCTTTGTTCATTTTCTCCCATTACCTGCCACCAAATGAAGCATATACATGTATTTATAAAATAAAATCATGTTGGATTTTGCACATTTTGAATTTTGCAATTATGTATGCTATCAATTTGGCACCCTTTAGAATTGAGAACAGTTGTAGCAGGTGGGATGTTTGATTCAAGCCAAATCTTTCAGAAAATCTCAAATATTCACCTTGCCTTGAAAAACAATTATTTTAATTTCCCTCAAGCAATCTACAAAAAGTCAGCTACAGCTGTTCTAGTTCTTCCAATATCACAAAAGAGCTATGATACCTGAGTCACACAGTCGGGATTACAACTCAGAACAAATAAATCTGCCAGAAAACGTCTCAATTATTATTTTTTAAAAGTTGGATAAAGACAACTAAATCTTACATTACACCTAGTTATTAAATGCCGGACATATTTTGCAGACTTTATGGCTGAAAATTGAGATAGTTAAATGAAAAACATTTTAATACAAGCAAGTATTAAAATGGTTGTGCTCCAACTGTGGAGCACTTAGCATCCAAAACAAGCAGTCCTATGTAACTTCATAAAGTTGAAACCGGCCCCCAGAGAGAACATAAAGACAGGAGATTATGAAAGAATGTCACAGTGGTGGAAGAGCCATGGGTGCTTAAACAAGTGTTTTCTTTTAGCCTTCTGTGTGTTAAATACACCAACCGGACCAGATATGGGCTGTGAAACAAATAAGAATCTTGCTGAAGTATCAATAGACTGAATACTAATATGGAAAGTGCTTTAGCAAATGAAGTCAAGAAGTAACGCGCTACACGTTCTTTATAGATGATCTGTTCAGAGTTAGCGCACAGCAGTGGTTGTAGCAGTGTTTGCTCAGCTGTGGGAGGTATTCAACAGGGACTGGAAACAACAGCTTCTCTTGTGTCAGCCATATCCCCACCGTTTCCTAGCAAAGTTAATGTGTGTGCATGTGTGTGCTTCAGAGTGATCCTAGTAATTCCCTCGAGGAACCTGGAAATGGCAACAGCAAATGGAGTTGAGTTGCATGTGACCTGGTGCCTTGAGAAGCGCACATGCTCTGGATTTAAGGACAAAAGGAAGCTGTACTCCTCATGGAGCAATATGATTAAACTAATTGGACAGACAAGTAAAATATTAAAGAAACTCTTTCTATTTTATTTTAAGAACAGTTTTTCCCTGAAATAAGACCCAGCAGCTGTTCCATATCTCTTTGTTTTCATCAAAAGCATTTTGAATCTGTATTTCAGTAGTTTTGCATCTCATCATTTAAAACGTTGTTGTTGCCATCTACACATTTGTAAATCTTCTCTTATTGCAATAATATATTTGGGAATAATATTTAGGAATGACATTTGACATGCTGAAGTGGTTGGTGCAAAAGAAAGAAGAGCTTATGAACCCAGCCCGCAGCCCACGCTCAGTCTCTGAGTCTTAGCAATGTCCTGATGAAATGCAATCTGGCTCCGGTGTAAAGGACACACCCACTGCTCTGTTCTGGACAGCTGTGGGCTGCACACTTGGCACAGTGATCAATATAGCATATAAATTGATAGAAGAACCTTTGGAACATAAAAATTAATGAACTCTTGTCCAACCACCAATCTAGAGGACACACTTAAAGGGGAGTGATGGAAATGATTTCATGCTACATCAGTTTTAAGTCTGCAGGTGTATTTGTCTTTGTAGAAGACAATAAATTTTGTTCTGGAGAAGCACAATAGACTTTAGCTGATTTGACATTATGTTTCCAATGCGCCGCAGATGTTAGGGATGTAGATGTTGTGCTTGTACTAAAACTTTACAAATCAATGTGGACTCGTACTGTTAGGACAAAAATACTCAAACATTTAGTTTACCTCATTTTAAACCCCAATAAGTAAGAGATTTGTTTTGATCCAGCTTGAAATGTGCACATTATTATGGTTTAAGAGCAGTTGATGTTGTTTTACGGGTGTTGCATACTGACCTGGTAAAAGTAAGGGTTGGGTTCAGATTCTCCCACCCCATTAAAATCCTCCACATTAATCAGCTGGAAGTCAAAGGTCAAGCCAGGGTTGGGTACCTGGAACTCAGGAAGCTGCTGAACATGAGGCAGGTTTCCAAGGTGTTTATAGCGCCAGTTGTAAAGGTTACAAAGGCTGAGGACAGAAAATAGATGTATAGAATTCAAATTCCAAAATAGATCAAGCCAAACTACCTCCTGCTCTTTCTTTAACTATGACCTACCTTGCACGCGCACGGCCCTGTGCATCCAAATCTACGGTAGGAACCCCTAACCGTACAAATCTGGTGAACAGAGACTGCTCCATGTTGGAGTACTTCTGGAATGCCATGTTCTTGATTACTGGGGGCAGCTGGTGGTGGTCTCCGATCATGATCCAACGCTTCAGCCTGCTGTAGCCATCCTCTGGGTTCTACAGACAACATCGGATAACAGGTTGGAGGCATTTTCACAAGTTTAAAAATACACTTTTTAAACATGTACTTTAAGAAGAATAGGTAATGTACACAGAAAAGTAAGTGTTAACACTCCATGTATCAACATCCAACTTGAAAAAGTCTAAAACCAGTGTGAACATATAACATTTAACAGAATTTCAGTCATCTCATAATAATAATAAAAAGGAAAGTTACCTGCAACAGCAGAGGGATGAATGTCTCAATCTCAAGAATCTGTGCAGACTCCTCCATCAGGATGTTGTCGTACTAATAAATAGCACAAATACCTGGTTTTACAACCCAAATTGCAGGTAAATATATACAGTCCTCCTGGTTGTCATCAAATCAGAAAGGTTACCTTAAATCCTAGCTCCACCAGGTCATGACGTTTGAGTGCAGCGTGTGTGCAGGTCATGGCGATGATTTTAGCTTCCTTCACCAGGAGATACTTGGAGCGGTCCAGTCCACTCCTCAGTAGCTCAAAGGCCCTGAACTCCTGTCAGATGAGAATGAAAGTAGCGATACAGACTTTAAGAACTGTGGTATTTTAAAAAGTGTTCATTTCTGTTATATGTATAACATTGCCTTTTGTGATTGTTGCCCAATCCCTTAAAAGTACTTTGTGTAACACTTAAGCATCTGAAAAGGGCTCCATAAGTCAAATTTGATTGGCTTAAGTAAGAAAAAACAAAACAACAAAAACATTATAAAAATAGCAAGAAATTCAAAGCCTAAAAAAAGAAACAATGGCAAACGAGGCTGGAAGAGGACTGTGTTTTATTTCAAAGTTATAAAAATAAAAAAAAATCCAAAGCTCATTGTTAAGAGAACTGCAGCAAAAAGTGATTATAGGGGTGCTGCTGCATACATTTTTATCGAATGCATTCTTTTTAGAAAAGAGGTCATATTGTGGTGCATTGATAAAAAAAAATAAAAATCCAACAAGCTCCTCTGTGTGATTAATCGCTCAATATAAGTGTCCTACAGAGCCCTTTTACAGGCGGATTCTATTGTAATGTGAATGTAAAAGAAAAGTTGTTTGCCCTAAAATCCACAGCAGTTTACTGCAACATGTCAATATTTTGATATTACTAGAACGTTGTGGGGTTAAAGGAATGTTGGAAGAATTTGCTGTGTTTTCGTGCAGCCCCGGGAGCTGTGTAGACAGGGGAGAAGGAAAGGGAGGGCGAGCGACATTCGGACAGCGCCGTGGTATAAATATTTGATGTGTTACTATTTTAGCATTAATATTAAACCAATCAAAACATGCAACATTGATGAGGTCTACTTTTAACCATCATGCCTCCAGACTGAGGAGTAAAATCAAGATAATAAGTATTTGCAGAAATTGATGAGTGGGCAAAAAGAATGAAATAAAAAAGCTGGAAGAACTATAAAGGAGGTCACATCTACACATAAACTCCTAAGGAACAATAAATCACAATACATTACAGAGTAGTCTCATGACAGCTTATTTAAAACTGCTTTTCCATTCAGAAGTGAAGACAGATCAGCAACCGCAGCAGGATGTTACTTTTGCTACCTTGCGCCACGTACAGCGCCCTCTCTTAATGGGCGAGCAGATTTCACTGCAGCATGGGTGAGGCCGAGGGAGGAGGGAGAAGTGCTGCGATGCAGTGAAACAGAGGCCAGCCAGATAAATCAAGGTCACCACACGACACATGTCGGGATATTACCTCCGGCAAATAACTTTCTTTATTGCTTTTTGGAAACCATCAAGGTGTTCCAATGAATCAGAAATGTTTTCAGTTATTTCTAGGGAAGTAGATGATAAACTGGGAGAGAACGACAACACTTATTCTGGTATGTGTTGCAATGCGTGAATTAGTATGAAAACGAGTGCAAAGCAACTAATGGAGCCCTTATTATTATTGTTTTCATGGTTATTTCTTCAGATTCCCAAACACAGTTATCAATGTACAAAAATATTGCTGAGCAATCTGCTTACATAATCATGAATAAGTGAAGGAATGAGCAGAACTGTAGCACAAAAGCCCTGCAGAGACTTCGTCTTACTAGTCACCAGTAATTGACAGCATATACAGATAGAAAAAGCAGCAAGTTATGCATGGGAAAATGTGCAGCATTTGGACCCCCAGCCAATAGCTGAGGAAAAGAACCAAATACAGCTGGCAAAGCTTTTGTGTTTGAAACAAAAGAACAAGAGAGAAAGATGTTGGTCATATATATGCAGGAGCAAGTAAAAGTATTTGTAGACCCTAAAATTTTACACATATTTCATTACAAACACTGATTTGGATATATTTTAGTTTCATTTCGTATGAAAGACCAACACAAAGTAGTGCACAATCATGAAGTTTCAGGAAAAATCATAGAGGATAAACCTTTTACAAATAAAATCTGATAAGTGCGGCATGCATTTGTATTCAGGCAGCCTCAGTGAATACACGCTTCATAGCAGTCACGGCTAAAAGTCTCTGCATGGCTCTACCGCCTTTGATCAGATCTGGACTTTGACTGGGCCATTGACTGGGCCATTCGGACATATGATCTAAACAACACAAATTTGTACTGTATTTCTCAAGAAGAACCATAACACATATGCAAGTTTCTCTTTTACAATTTTTATTTGTAAAAGACATTGATAGACTATATATAATTATTATGCCACTTTACAAATATGTGACGCTTTGTGTTGACCTCTCAAAATCCCAAAGATTTACACTGAAGTTTGTGGTTGTATTACAACAAAATGTGAAAAGGTATGAATACTTTTGCAAGGCACTTAGATACAAGCTGTTATGTGTGCTCCAGAAATAGAATTACTGTTCACAGATAACCTCTATATCTCACAGAGTTTTGCTCAGCAGTGATGAAACCAGCAAACTCTTTCAAAACGTCTCACCTCCAGCTGGGTAAATATTTTCTTGATGTGGCGATAGCAGCCCTCCGCAATGTCCATGTCCTCCTCGTATGATCGGCCCTTGAATACAGGCTGCGGGGCATTGGAAAAGTACTTGTGGAAGGGAAAGTGTGCAGCAACAGCCTCCACCTCCACCTTCTTGCCCTGTTTAGGTTTGACTTTGCTCATGTACTGCTCCCAGCGTGATATCACCTGTAGAGAGGAGAGAAATTGGAAACATTTTTGAAAGACCTCCAGGTTTGATCACTTTTTGATGCTCACCAACACACAAATATGAAGACACTTGCAAGGTTTTGGTTGTGCAAATAAGTGCCTATGATTTTGCTTTCCTTAGTCATTGTGGTGTTGCGTAAAACAACACAAAAGTGAACAAATGAGAACAGATAGTCTCCTTTTAACAAGGCTTTCCTGCTGAGAAACTAATAAAGCAGCTTCAACCTAACAGCAGGTTGTTCTATAAATAGTCCGATAAATAAAAAAGAAAATGTAGAGAGTTGCTTCAGAGAGGCACCTTGGTGATTTAACTGGATGCATCAGTCTATATAAATAATTGTGATCACAATGGAAACATCTAAATACACACCATATTGTTATGGGTTATAAACAAGTGCTTAGCTGATTGAGAATGTTTTACAATCTACTGAAAAACCACTTTTATTTTATTTTTGCTTTAAAAGCAAGGAAAGTGTAAGCACAATAAATCCATTTTCTATCTAGCACCAGTTAATAAAGCAAGAGAGAAATACCTGGACTGTAACAAGTGTATAAATAGAAATGCAAGTGGAAATCATTGTGACTTGGTGAAAATAACACCAGAAAAATTTGACAAAAAATAAAACAAGAGCTGAGGGATCAAATGCAAAATTTAATAACAAGGCATAGTCAGACTTGACTAAGATTGACCCTTTCATGACCTACATGACTGTTTGAACCCAGCTGGATTCTGGCAAATCTTGAGACCCTAACACGAGTGTGAAGGCAATCATAAAAGTTCTGTACTCTCAGTGCCCTGCAAATAGTTATTTCACTTTTGCTTTTCCAGTCATCCAACAACATAATGCCACAGCTCTGAGTATCACAGCGGGACTGAGATGTTTCCTCATGATCTCTGTGATTTCACACTCCCTCTGCAGAGAACATCCAAGTTCTAGCTTATTTATAAATGTCAGAGTATGGTGTTAGTCTGGTGTGCAGCGGCTTATATAATATAGGTAAAAATTAAATGATCAAAATAAAAAATACTTTCTCCTAAAGTGAGGGCTCAACATTACTGTGACATGATAGGACAAGAAAGGCAAACTGAATGTTTTGGTTTGAGAATAATATGAAATAAAGTTTACATGTGCCCCAAAAAAAACTAAAGCATGTCGATTCCAGAACTTATCTTGTAAAAAATATGAGTGAAAATAAATTATAGTTTAAAATTCCAGTAATTTTGGAGTCTGAGTATGTGTAGCATAGCATGGGGAGTACACCTCAATAACTCTCCAATATTTAGAACTCTATAGAGTTGAGAAAAATAAAGCTTCTATTATGTTAGGAGTCAATTGTTATAAGATTTCTGAGAAAAATGACAAAGGTGCATTCAAATAAATTCATCAAAATCTCTCTGCAGTCTTTGTTGCTCTGTAGCTCAATAACATAATCCAACACACATTTCAAAGATATTTAGCTGGTTGCAGAAGAACAGAAGAAAGAAACTGAAAAAGAATAAAAAAAAAAATCAATTTGGACCTCTCAAGGAGATTGCTAAACTTGTAATCAAAAACAAACATTGTTTGGAAAACAAAACTATCCAGCTTCTTAACATTAACTCCAAATGAGTTAATGTTTCTCTTTGAGATATCACAAGCACTCATTCCTAAGATTATTTTTACCTGGTAGAGGTAGAAGTGCCCTGCAGTCTCACAGGTGTATGACACATCTCCTGGGACGTCCAAGCTCTCCTGTAATCTTCCCACCTCTCTGAGAAGCTCCAGTCTTCTAGCAAGGACATAGTTCACTCTGCCATATCTGTAGAAAAATGCAACATGATTAATATTTGTTGATTTGCAGAATTATATTAGACTGTTTTATTTTAACAGAATAAAGCAACAGCCTTGTTAATTTGAAATCAAAGTCATGTTTACATGTAAAACTATTCCAAAATGTACAGAATAATCTAGCTTTAGCAAATATTTGGATCTGTTGTTATTACCGGCTTCTTTATATGGATCTGTTAAAATGCTGAATAAGATATGTTAATTATATGTTAATATTATTCAGATATTACAGGATTAATTTCTATATTATTAATTCATGCATCTTTTTGTGCAGCTAGACAGTTCTGAAAATCAATGAGCCATCTCAGACACACACAGAGGAAAAAGGCAGGGTCATTAGGGTGATATTAGAGGTGAGCGCTATTTTTAGACCATCTTCAAAGATCATCAGTCAGCAAATGACACAAAGTATCATACAGCCCTGCCTGTTTAGGAACAATGAAATAAAAAAAAATGGAAAGTGAACATAAATCAGGCAAATCAGACCTATTTTCTAGATTTAAAAACCCCAAACATGTTGCTTTTATCTACCTTTAAATCTCAATAAAACCAAAAATATTTACCATGGATTGCAAGAGTTTGTAGTTTGCCCTTTGGCAGGCACTAAGTGTAGCTTTGCCATCCATTTTTTATTTTACCTTGTAGAAAGTGTTAATTAAAACCCTCTGGCTCTCTCTAGCTGGTGTCAGCGGAGTGGAAGAAGTGTGGAGTCTGCATGTTGGGAGGCAGCAAGGCAAGGGGAACATGTTGGATGTGGCTCACTATAGCTCTTTCTTTATAGTGAGTAAAGTATTTATGTTTTTGCATAATTTAAAAATGCTAGTGACTGCTTTCGTGTCAAAATCCCAGTTCACATACAGCACTGAATACAACAAGCAGAAATATCAGGCACATGCATGGGAGACAAAAATCTCCTCACCATTCTTCAGAGGAACTCTACCAGTACATAATTACTTGGGTAATTTACAATAAAGCCTGTAAGGAAGCTTTAAATAGTAACACTATAGGAACTAATATTCTGTGATATGGGACTATTTATATACAAAAAAAAAGCTAAAAAAAAAAAAAAAGAGAAAGCTTCTTATTTGCTCACAGATGGTGTTAAATATAGCAGCAGTCATAGTGAGCTCTAAATGCTTTGAGTATCTTGAGCCAAGTCTTCCACAAGTCAGTCATGAGACTTCATAATGCATCATTCTCTATTTCACCGAGGATATGACTCACTGACCTTCAAGGCAATTCATACACACAAAATTAGCGTTTACAGAGCTGCAAGCAGTTGTGGGTTTTGAAACCAGACTTCAGTTGTTAGTTACTGGCAATGCAAGAAGTTTGGACTTGTGTATTGTGTTATTTGTACTGGAGTACTAGCAAGATAACGTACATTTCAGCCTTAAGCCTGAGGCACATCTCTAGTTTAGCTTTTGGACAAAAAACAAATGATCTTCATAATGGTTAAAGTGCATACAAAGAACAAGACTCACAAAAATGCAAACAATACAATTATTATGATAGCATCAAGATATCTATCTATCTATCTATCTATCTATCTATCTATCTATATATATATATATATATATATATATATATATATATATAATTCTGATTATCA
>CAEGAE010062875.1:0-30092 GCA_903067095.1 Girardinus metallicus | reverse complement strand
TATATATATATGTATATATATATATATATACACATACATATTCCTTCCTTCCTTATATATATAGCACTGGCAGTCACACTGAATCTTGCTATGAGAGACAACATGATAAGAGATGAGATTTGATTTGCGCTCATGAAGCGCTTTAAATGTTCAAAGACGTTACAGAGCAGGAGCGAGATCACTTGAGGTCTTCTCTTTTTGACATGCAAGCAATTTTGCATGAGGTCATTTCCCGCCAACAGTCCCCATGTCGCATAAAGTGTTTGATTCTTTTAATGGCAATATTTCTGAGATAACTACTTCCTCCTCAGGTCAGATATTACCAAAAGGAGCCAGAAGGGTGGGATGGCTGTCCGGATGACACAGCCTGGACCTTGCGACATATAAAAGAGTACAACAATCAACCGATACGAGGTTTGTGTTTCAGCTCCAAGCTCTGAATTATCTGCAGGCTCAATGTTGAGTTGTCAGACTTATTTCCTAAAAAAAAAAATCAGTTTCTGAAAAGATTTGGCTTAATCTGCAATGATGACCAGTGCTGTTGATTTGATAAGGATCTTTCAGCAGCCGCTTTGATTCATTTTTTTATTCAGATGATTTTTTTAAGTACAGAAGCATTGCCTGGCCTCTCACTCTCAGTACATTGAAGTATTAGTCTATATGGAAAATGGTGGATATGACATGTTCTGTTGCCTTTAATTCCCTTTTTCTTCTGACAAAGCAGAACTCTTCAGTGTGTCTAATATTTAGCATTCTGACTTACAACCCAACTGTCATCTAGGAAATAGATTAAAAACATGGGACCCAAGAAGTATTGTCCACAGGAAAAATCATAGCCCCAGTTGTCAATTTGTTATCAGATAGTTCCAAATTCATTGTCTCTATGGGTTTGATATAGGACAACAGCTTCTGGTTAGAAATTAGGACATGTACGGGTTCATATAGAAAATGGACAACATCCTATATGTCTATTTCTTATCTTATGAACAAAACTCAGTAGGAGTCCAGTCAGGAAACGGGGTTCATGCAAAGAAAATTGGGTGAAAATTGGCACCCGCAGGGCCAACAGGTTGGACAATGTACATTTGATGGAGGGGTGTTCTAGTTAAAAATGGGGTCCCTGCAGGTGGACGCAAGTTGTGATTCAGACACAGCTCCAGTAAGAAAATGGCTGAGTTGACATCACATTCTCTTTTGCCTTTATGTCCTTGTTTTGGTGACCATTTAATGTTCCTTAGAGTTTATTCTATTTGGTTTCCAGTGTCCTCCTTAAAGCCTAACCAACAGTCATAGAGAGCCCCGATGCAAATGAAATGAGTTGATAAATGAGCCCCAAAAGGGATTGTCCATAGGTTGCATAAACATCCTAAGTTAATTATGCATCTTTCATCTATGACAATTGCAAGTGAAAAGAAGGACCCATAAGAGTATCCCCTGTAATGGCCAATTAAATGTTCCCTTGTACAAAGAATCTCATTGTGGGCCCTAGTATTCAACCTGAGCAAAATTCATATGGGGCCCATACACATGCTGGCTGGAAGATAGCTATGGGGAATTGGAAGTTTACACTAAGTGGGAATTAGACGTTACCACCTACAGATTAGTTTTTTTCTAAGTATTTATTTATTTTTGTTCCCAGTGCTTGGCTTGCCAGCAAAGTGAGAAAGAAAAGGAAGAGCACGCAGAGTGACGGTGCTAATTTGAACTCTGGTGCGCACATTCTGGCTGCAGAGACATATGGAGCTATTTAGCGTAGGCTGCCTTAAATCATCGTGTTTGCATAGTTTAACAACCCAAATCTCTGCCTTTGCATATAAACTCGGGCACACACTGTAGTTTCTTTTGTTTCCTTTGGGAACTGGCAACAGTAACCTTAAATCCATATAAAACCTGGGAACATTAGGTCATGAGTTCAGTCCCTAAGGGAGAAGATGAGTACTGTGCATGAGTAATTCACCTTTCAGCGACTCATGCAGATTTAAAGACGCGCCGTGTAACCAGCATTTGGATACTTTAATAGTTGCACGCAGCGCAGGGTGGAAAAAGAGCGCATATCTTCAGCGGTCTTCTTGCGGACGGGAAGCATGATTTGAGAGCTTTTTTTTTTTTTTCCTTCTCACAACAATTCTTTATGCTGAGAGAGAGAGCGTATGTGGTACGCAGCTGCAAAGACGCATGCCGTGCGTGCAACGGCTCAGTCCCTGTGCTGAGGTTTGAGGGAAAGACCCTACTGACCAGCGCACAGGGTGGGGTTCACCAACAAGGCGCTCAGTCCCCGTGCGCCGACACGCCCCCGCGCTTGGCGCTGTCCGGTTCTCTGGTGCTGAACGCTGAATACCAGAACGGCAAACTGCCTGCAGCGCACTGGACCGTCTGCCTGCGAGCAGATCCTTCATGGAGCCAAGGCAGGGATCTCCCTGGCTGCAGAGACTTAAAGTTCAGAGGGCTGACCTGCACGGATCGCACCGTGGATAACTATGAAGGAAATGTTTCTCAAGTGTTTTCCTTTTGTTTTTTGAGGATTTTCTTGTCAGGTGTCCGCCCCCCCGTTTGGAGGTGCATAACTTGCCACCAACATGATTTGGGGTCTTTTGCTGTGTTGCCTTCTAATGCCGGCAGCTGGATATAAAACACAGGCTCGATTGCCTTTCTTTCACGGACATATTTTTGAGAACTCGCCAGCGGCGTCTAAAGTCAACGGACTCAGCATTACGGTGAAGCGCATCGACGCGCAAAAATGGTGCCCAGTCTCCGGAATGCACTTTAAATTGTTTGGGAACGGTAGTGAGGATTTCCACGTCTTCGCCCACCACAAGAGGGGAAATGTGCTGCTGAAAACTTCCCGGGTTTTAGACAGAGAGTCACGCTCAGAATACCTGCTGAGCGTCGGGTTGTGTTGCCAGACGTGCGCGTCGGAATCTGTCGTCTTCGAGGTTGCGTTGGTGAAAGTGGACGTGTTGGACACCAACGACCACGAACCGAGCTTAGTGAGCGCAGACAGTGTTCATATAAGTTTAGATGACACCACCGCGCTCCGTACTGTTGTTTACAGACTGGAAGCTGTCGATGAGGACAGCGGGAAGAACGCAGAGTTGACGTTCGCCTCCGTCCCCAAAAATGGCAGTTTCTATGTTGTCCCGAAAACGGGGGAAGTTTTGCTCGTCGACTCTATCCTGGGTCTCCTTTCTCCCATTACATTTTATCTGTACGTGCGGGATCACGGCTGGCCTCCTTTGACCAGCAAAGCTGTGTTAGTTACTGTTTCACCACAGCGATGGATGACGCGTTCCGCTGATTTAGTCGGACCAGAGAGGGCAGCGCGGTCGCCGAGGGCGCTCCTCGAGTCCAGCACCGTGCTCTCCCTCAACGTGTCTGAGGACGCCGGCGTCGGCTCAGTCCTAATGAGCCTAAATCCCACCAGGTTTCAGTCAGCTGCCTACGAGCTCATTTACCCGGAGTCAGAAAGCTCTCCGGTCACCGTGGGCCGCGACAGTGGAGATGTAACAGTAACCCGGAGGCTGGATAGGGAGACGGAGCCTTTCCTGGAGCTCACTGTTAAGATTCAAGACAAACGAGGTGTGTTGGTCTATCCGCGCTCAACTCAGGGCACCCCGCCTCTCCTCTCTTTTTCTGCACAATTATCTGCTTTGCAGTGATTTTGCCCTACTTTAATGAAACGCTGCACATTAAATGCACTTGGTTAAACTGTGCCACCATCTGGACACGAAACTTTTCATCACCTGAGGCCCTCTCATTAGACTTGACCCACTGATTAAACTCATAACGGGCATTAGGGCGTCCCGATATATATGCAGAGTTTGCGGCTGCAAAATGTTGCCTGGGGGAACCAGCTAGAACTTTAATTCAGTCAGGATAAGTTGGCAAATGCCTCAGTTCCACACATTCAAGTCTGTCTCAACAAATTAGAAGATCATTCAAATGATTATTTATTTTATGCAATTCTAAAAGTGAAACTTGTATTATTGACATATCACCAAATATAATATATCAATAGGGTGATATATTAAGGCAGTTAGTTGTGTTAGTTATGATTATTATGGCTTAACATCTATAGAAACAAATAGGTTTTTCAGAAAATTTTAACAATACAAGAAACCACCAGTAAGGATTTTAAATTGATAGATAGATAGATAGATAGATAGATAGATAGATAGATAGATAGATAGATAGATAGATAGATAGATAGATAGATGGCCATAGCACTATGTGAACAGCCAGCTTCTTCAGTAATGAGCTTTTGTGGCTAACACTCCTTGTGGGGATTGTCAATGACTGTCAAGTCAGTAGTCTAACCCCATGATAGTGTTGGCCTTTCCATGGCTTTAAAATAACATTCCTGCATTATAAAGAATGTTGTTTTATTAGTCTTATGTAATATTCTAATGTTGAGACAACATTAGAATATTGTTGTCTCAACAACATTCTAATTGTTGAGACAATTAGAATATTGTCTCAACAATTATATATCTCAACCATCTATAATTGGAGAACACATAGAACACACATCTATGTGTTCTCCAATTATAGATGGAGAACACATACATGTGTTCTCCATCTATAATTTCAGAATTTTTATGTTTAAAATAGATTGTTGACATTAATTAATTTTTCAATGATATTTTACTTTGAGATGGACCCATACAGATGAAAACATTATGCTAACTGAGTCCAGCTAATTTATGCACCGTTTGTGTCTGAGGTGGGTGCATATCATGACAGCTGCCACTGCCCTTGTCCTCCTTAGTGGTAACCCCGCTTTAGCAGCAAACACAAAATATCCAGTTTGATCATTCTAACCCCTGTGTTGACCAGCCTATTTTATATTTTGAACTCAGAAATGCAAAAAAATAAACACTGAAAAGAGCAGAAATTGGGCTCCTGCTAGACACTGTGATTAAAATTTAACAGAAAGTGTTTTTATTTTTTTCATCTAAACACCAGGATTGCATTTTCACAGTAATGACACATTTAGTATTAGGTTTTTTTTACAGCACAAAGCAACTGAACAATAAGAGGATATTTGATGTAGAAGAATGGTGATTCATGAAGGGACCTTTTCAGATTGACTAAATTATGTGTCCTTGATTGACATAGTTTTGGACTCTGAAGTTGTTTTCAGAGCTAATCCGTGTAGAGTGGCAAACCACTGCGACCCTCTCCCTCTCATCAGCTGGCATTACCCCTCTAATCCTCCTCACATTCGCTCTCTAGGCCCAGGGATTTGAAGTAGCACTACCATAGTCAGAAAACATCTCACATACTCGGGGAAAAGGTGAAATTATCAGCAGCTGAGCTTTGTACTGATGTATGTGTGTTGCTAAAAAAAAAAGTTAGACTTTAAGCTCAAAAACGGGAAGACGGAAAAACGAGAAAAACGTTGAATCCAAATGATTTGCTTCTTAATTGAGCCTCACGGTGTGCAGGAAACAGCGTACACTGTTTTCGTTCAAATTGCCTGCTGCTGTTACGTTTCACAGCGTGTTCTAGATTGTAATTGCATGCCTGATTGAGATGCATTCTTGCAAAGGTAGGTGTCTGGAGGGTTTTGGGGAGAGGGAATATAGTAAAAAAAAAATCTTTCTTTTTTGCTCACTTAACAGGTGAGTAGCAAAATTCAGCAGGTCTGGACTGACAGACATTCAGATAGCTTCTTCCATTGTACCTCTCTCACCTGCAAAACTCTCCTCTCATGATCAAAGGCATGGCATGATTTTTATCCTGTGACTATGGCTTTTCAAACAGAATCCTGACAGGAGACTGGGAGGACAGGCCTTTCTTCTGCTTGTCTCATTTTAGATCCATACATGTATGTCTCTCTGATAGAATAACCCAATTTTAGCCTTTTGATTAGTATTTATAGAGGTTGAGTCAGGTCTCCCATGTGACTTGGTGTTAGAGATCCCTTTGTAATGAATTTTGGGACATGAAAGCCACAATTTCGCAAATACATCAGGGAGCATTTTGTGTATGCTTGTTTTGTCTGCGAGTGTGGCTGTGTGGTCACATGAAAATTGACCCCAGGCGTGATAGCAATAGTTTTAATGAGGCCCCATGCGTTGCGTCATCTTGACTTATTTTACCAAAGTGAACTCTCCGAGGCACAGAGCTGTCCGCCACACTGACAGTCACCTGCTGCGAGTCAAACAAGACGTTGCCATCAGATTACAGGCAGACAGCAGATCCCTCAGAGTTCTAGTTACAGCAGTTTACAGCAAACATTAAAACTACTGAGGCATCAACGTGAAAAAGAAAATGGCCGAAAAATTCTGCTTTCCAATATTAGGCCATGTAAGAGGTTGAAAGATTAGTTCACGCAGACAAATAATTGTTGATTCTGATCAATCAAGATCATCGTCACTCCTGCTCTGTCCTAAAGTTGTTTGAACTGTTTATACTTCTACAGTGCCCTGCAATTTACGTACCTGGAACTCTTTTACAATTTGTCACATTTAAACCATAAGTTTTCATGTACTTTATTGCTACTTTATGTAAGAGACAAAAACACAGTATTGTATATTGTTTGGAACTAAAATAAATTAGATTAGCTGTTATTAAGTCTTAAAAATAACAATCTGAGAAGTGTTGTGTGCATATGTATCTTTTATTACAATTGAAGCTGCAATTTTATAAAAATTGGGGGTAGGAGATTATGGAGGATATACTTAGATTTTCTTGTCTTGTGATTACTTTTTACCCATTCTCCTTTGCC
This sequence comes from Girardinus metallicus, assembly GCA_903067095.1. Classification (NCBI taxonomy): domain Eukaryota; kingdom Metazoa; phylum Chordata; class Actinopteri; order Cyprinodontiformes; family Poeciliidae; genus Girardinus; species Girardinus metallicus. The sequence goes on along the minus strand of CAEGAE010062875.1, from coordinate 23,362 downwards.
AAATGATGTCTGTGAACATACATTTTCAGATCTTACCACAAAATCTGGGCTGGATTTAGATCTGGACTTTGAGCACATTCTGACACATAACACGTTTTTTGTTCATTCGTATTTCTAAAATAACTTCAGCACAGTTAGACTGAAGAAAGATCATCTGTAACCATCAGTTTTCAAGTCATGTAACAGACTTTGAATTGGATTTAGGCTGGGTCATTCTAACAAATGGATATGCTTTCATCTAAGTGATTCTGTTGGAGCTTCTTGTTGTTTCTTGCATTTTGTTGACTTGCTGGGAGGCTGACCTTTGCCCCAATTTAAGTTTTTTTTTTGGAACCTTAAGCAGGTTATCAACTCTGAGCAGCTGCTTAAGAAAAGATAGTGTGTTAGGGGACGTGTATAAGGTTTTGCATAGAAGCTCAATTTTGGTCATTTTAATGCATGGCTAAGCATTCTGTTGTAGCTCTGGTTATATGTCTAACACTGTTGTCCTGCTGGAAGGCTCATCACCATCATCATGACAGTAGTCGTCTCCAGCCTGTTACTGTCTTAGATCCGTTTTCTTCTCACTCCACCCATCTCACCAATATTCTGACCCATCTCTCCTTTCGGTTCACTAAAACTCACCAACAAAGCTATGACTGCTTCACAGAACAGCTGTGACGATGCTGGGATTGAGTTCCACAGAAGTTGCTTTAATTTATGTGTATCAGACTAAAGAGGGCAGAATGCATAGGCAGATTGCACTTTGCCAATTTTTTGAAAAAAAAGTATTCTTTTCATGCACGTTACAGCTGAGCTTCACTGTGTATTGATCTAATAGACAGCGTTTAAATAAAATATATATGTGGTTAAAACATGACAAAATAAATGTTAGACTTGAATACTTTTGCAAGTCAGTGTTCATACAGGCCCTGAAACAATTGCAGATGTGTAGAGTACAGCCATAAAAGAAAGAGATCTCCACAAAATAAATGTGAAAACATGAGTGCTATCAGTATAATATTCAGTAAATAATGTAAAAAAAAACCCGCCAATGGCATACAAGGCAGAGCTTCAAGGAAAAGGTGTTGTTTCTCCACAACCCCATCTGATGAAGCGGTGGTCTGGCCCTGTTGGTTTCCCTGCATGTAGTGACCACTGAACAGTGACCTCTGGGTTATAGCTGAAATTTCTAAACCAAAAACCTTTATCCAGTAGAAATGTTGTGGGACATGAAGCGAGAAGTTCATGTGAGGAAACTCTGCAAACTCCTGCAGTTAAGACTGTGGAATCAACAGAAATTCTGCCAAGCTTATGTGCAGAGGTGATCAGGCGTTACTAAAAAAAAAAAAGAAAAGCTGCAATCACTGCAGCTTGTTTGAAAACAGGAGTTCATATCAATTGACCACTTTCATATATCTTCTAATAATTCCTTCCAATAATAAGATAGAGTATGACTATTTGCTGGTTTGACTCTCTAGGTTGTCTTCGTCTAACTTAAAAACATGTATATAAATCTAATATTATTTGAGAACATGTTTAAACAGAAACAAAAAATATTCACTTCAATTAAAAAATACTAAATTAATCAATAATGTACATCAATACATTTGCAATCGCTCAGAATTTTTTCAAGTATTTTTATGTTAATGTTCGCTCCTGCAAATAGTTTCGAAACATTTTGTGTGGTGGATAAAGTGTTCATTGCTATTAGGTTGTGAATGCAGGTTTACTTAATGTATAGTGAAAGCATTCATTAAGCGGTTAATGTGGGCATGAAAAGCTAATCACGGTGGTGTGAGGCTTTTTCGCGTTAATAAGTTTGAGGTGGGTACAGCATTATGATTAGAGCCATCACAAGAGCTGGTATTACTGTTGTTCAAATAGAGATTAAAGAGCCAAGTCTGACAGTTAGATATAGTGCCTGTGCATGTAGATGGGAGATGGAGCAGCACTTCAGGATTACGCACAGTGTGGCGTCAATCCTTTTGGACTTACCTGAAACAGAGTGAGCTAAGCCAACACTCAGGGTCTATGCTAACAATAGGTCTGAGGATTTAACATGTTTGAGCACTGAACTACCTGTGTAGCCTGACGCACTTATCAGAATCAATATTAGGAGAGAGTGCCTTGCAAAGTATTCATATTACTTTAGTTTTTCCATACTTTGTCACATTACAGCCAAAATGAAATGTATTTTTTGTGTATCGTGTGACAGACCAGCACAGTGTAGTGCATTAGGAGGTTTTCCCAGTTCTTTTGAAAGTGTTGTATGCATTGTTAGTCAAACCCCCCTGAGTCAGAAACTTTAAGAGCAACATTTTAGTGCAGTTTCAGCTGCACGTCTTTTATAAAACGAAAACAAATAAAAACATCAGTATATCTCTAGCAGCTTTGTACATTACAGTTTCTGCCCAGCTGCCTTTTTGTCCCAAATCGGTTATGCTCAATTGCATTGTATTGTGTTCATCTGTGAACATCAATATTTTAAAATCTTCACACAGATTCGCAATGGGATTTAGCTCTGGAATTTGACTGGGCCATTTTAACCTGAATATGTTTTAACCTAAACCATTCCATTGTAGTTCTGGCTGATTCTTTAGGATCATCGTCCTGTTAGAAGACGATTCTGTCAAAATTTCTCTCATTCTCAAACAGGTTTTCCTCCAGTATTGCCCTCCATCTATGTCACATGTCACCACCAACTCTCAGCAGCATGCCTGTCCCTGCTGAAGGAAACCACAGCATGATGCTTCCACCACCTTGTTTTACACCAGGGATTGTCTGTTTAGAGTGATGCACAGTGTTGGTTTTCCACCACGCATTGTTTTTCCTTTACCCTCTAATCTCTGTGACTCCTACAGAACCGCCATCTTAGATGCTACACAAACATGCCACACTTCAGAATTTCAGGTATAAAAAATATCTAAAAAGTTGATATCTTTTCTTTCCTGGCCAACCATCTACCATCGAAATCCCAATAAAATACACACCACCGTGGGTTTGTTTTGTGACAGAAGTGGAAAAAGTCGAGGGGTATGGATGTGTTTATAAGGGTTTGACATGTTTTTCCATTCAGGCCAGTCAGGAACCCACATTGTCTCTTCTCATCATCATGGATTTGATTGGAATAATTTACCTTAACTCTCGTATCTGATGCTGCTACTCTCATAAAATTTAACATTGTTTTGATTGGTATTTTCTGCTGTAATTGATCAGTTAATGTAACAGTGCAGCAGACTGTCATATCTGACTGCTTCTTTTTGACTGGTTTGAGCTAGCTAATTACTCTCGCTCATTTTTGAAACAATATCCGTATGCTACATATTACCATCCCAGCGACGTGATTCATTACACCACTTTCTTTTTTAATTACGCCTCCAAAAGTTTGGAATTGCTTTCTCTTTTTGCGGAACAAAACTAATACTTTGGTAATTTCTTGTCTTTTAATCATCCTTTCGTCAAAACTTCAGAAAATGATGCGTCACTAGAGCATGAGTGAAGCTTAATTTCAATTTGTTTGTATTTATCCACGTGTCACAACAAGATGCTTTAGAAGTTTTGAGTTTAATTAGGACTTTATTGCTGAATAGAAATGGCTTCAGGACCCCCTGACTGGTTCGTACTCCTTCTGTGGAAGCATCAAATTTAGCATACGGTAGCGTTGCCTTGTTTGTTTTAAGAGTTTGCTTTTCCTCGGGGCTTAGAGAGAGCAGTCTTCCTTTTTTCTTGACAAGATCTCCTGCTAATGCTGGAACAATATTTGACTTCTAAACTATATTCAGTTCTCTCAGAATCCCCTGAGAAAACAATATTTTTTTTCTGACATACCCTCTGTGTATCAAACCATCTGTATAGAAAAAAAAAGAAAAGGTAAAGGCAGTGGAAGTAGGCCATGACTCACGACTGGCACACTGGTTATGCAGTGTTGTTTTGTCGAGAGGGAGCCAGGGACCATTGCTAGCTCTCCCTCTATAGGATTTCCACTGGCCCACAGAGGACGTCAGTTTAGATTTGCGGTGTGGATTTTTTTTTTTCCCTCCTCGCTTTCGCTTGTCCCCTCCTGAAGAATCGCTTTCTTTGCACCTGACTGGGAATCTGTTAATGGTATTTGACGGGTTAGGGGGAGTATTGAACACGCGGTGCTGCCCTAAATGGGCTTGAGCTGCTTCCCCCCTCGTCTTTAGTTATCTGTGGGCAGGCTGGTATTCAGTTCGTGGTAATCACCTCTTTGCAGGATGTTTTGTCTGGGAGCTTTCTCCCTCTCCCTCTCTCTCTCTTTCTTCCGACCTCGCCTCCCCCCATCTCTGTCTCACAGTCAGCATCTCGCCTCATGCTGCCTTTAATCCAATTTCTCTTTTCCAACTTGCCCCACCTCCTTCCAACGAAATTTGCATATTCCCCCTTGTGATGTGAAATGAATTGAGGAGAGACTATCTCTTTTTTTTTTTCTGGTAATTTGTGACTGAAGGGCTGTTTGTTTAAGTAGAAAACAATTTCACAAAAAGACGTCTGCATTTATTAAATACAGTTTTAAAGAATTCCTGGGGGATGGGCTTCATGTTTTTATTGTGATGGCAAGCATGCGTGTGGTTGTGTGTACACGCGTGGGAATTGTTTTTCTATCTGCATATCTAATTATTTAAATGTGTTTGCTTCGTGTTAAGTATCCAAATTCTTAGACTCGTCACCTCCGGCACCTCTGCTTTGGAGCTGTAACAAGTCTGCAGCGCTGGATTTCTGCTTTGTGGCTTCTCATTTATCAGATCTGTGTCTAACTTCCCTGCAGTCTTCGTCGTCTTCCAAAGTCTTTCCATGCATCTTCTGCCTCGCAGGTAGGAAGGGTGTGCTTGCCACTGTGTTTTTGAAAGATGTGATTAAAGCTGTATGAACAAGATCAGCGCAAGGAAGAAACAGAAACCTCCTCTCCTCTACACCTGGAAAAGATATTTAAAGTGGAAACAAGCGACTCAGAAAGGTCAGAGCAAGTGGCGTGAACTTTGATATGAGATCGGAAAGGTTAAGAGAGGCAAAGGTGAGAAAGATAGAGAAACACAGTGGAAGAAAAAAAAAGATGGGAATGCGTTAATACATGCCAATGAGAATGTGTGTGTTTTATCTGTATGTCTCTGCAAGCTTTGCTGAAAATAAGTAAAGGGCAGCCAGATGAGTGACAGAAAGTTGTTGACTGCTGATGAGAGGTCAGCTTGGTGAAAAATAATTGTCAGACGGAAGCGAGAGACTGTTCAGAGGGCAGGAGTGGAATGAGGTGTGCATGTACTCTACCCTGTACTGCAGATAGGAAGGTTATAGGGCACAGTAGGATTGGGGTGGAAATATGCTACTATATAGCTGCAAAAACACCAATGTGCACAAGCATTTCAAAATTGTTGCAGGGCAAAAGGAGGAAAGATTAGAGGAGGAATACCTACCCTTAGGAGAAGAGAAAAGAGCAAACATGAAGGGATGTGATGGCACATAAAAATGTGTGTTGTCTGGCAGAGATGTTGGGTTGACTTTTACAGCCCTCAGAGCAGAAGTACTGATCCTCTGCCGGTGCTCTCTTTATTAGAGAATTAAAATGAGGATTTAGTGGGATCATTTTAATGTAAGGTATACCGGGGCCAAAGTCTTCATCAAGAGGGCCAACAAAGTTTTAAGAGTATGGAATAGTTTTACAAGGGAATAAAGTGTGAATGGTCTCACAATCCTTCGTCCAAACCAGTGTTTATAAAAAGCGATAAATGTGTTCAATATCTGAAGAATGTGCCAGGTATCGGGATTCAACAACTCCCCCTAGACCTACACCCACATTATTTTATGCAGAATCACCTTTAGGAGTAATTCTCTACCAGCTCCATTCATCTGAAGGCTGAAATTTTTATTCGTTATTCTTTTCTAAATAGCTCAGCCTCAGTTAGAGTATTGCCCTGTAGCGCCATTTGTCATTAGACAGGTTTAAAAATAGATTGTGTGTTATTATTTTTTTATCTAATGGCAATTGCAGTGAATGTAGAGGGTTTTTTGCAGACATTTTTCCTGACCCATGGTTCTTTGCGATGGAAAGGATGTCCTTTATGTCCTGTATGTCCTGTTCAATGAGCACTTCTGTTAATCCAATAGTGATGAACCAATTCTTTAAAAAGATTGAGCTATTATGTGGGACAGTCCTGATGCATATTTATTACTTAGAAAGTTGTATCTGGAGAAAAATGTAACATGTTAGGCCTAATTCAACAAGTAAATGCTGAAGATATTGGTTATCTTGAGCACATGTCAACGTTGTCTTTTTTATAGACAATTTCAGTATGTTGTGAGAAAAAGTCTCCATTGACAAGTATCTGATGTTCTAACCCTGGATGTTGAATCGTGGCGTTTTCTTTTCATTCACAGCTCTCCTGCCTTCTAGAAGTTTATCTCTGGAGTCGTCTGATCAGCACCTTAATCCGCATGTTGGCTGTGATCTTCATATTATTTCTTTGCATTACTTTGTGGGTTCGTAGAAATTTTTAGCTGCTCTGTGAAGGGGGCTCATTGCTTGGAATTACGGTAATATTATATTATTTGTCATGATTTTTACTGAAAAATCTTAATGAGATTTTGGTTGTTTTGAATCAGTGAAGCAAAACAAACTGACTATGTAGGGAAGATGTTGAAAGCTCTTGTTACTGCACGTTAAAGAATGATGTGGGGATTGTTTTGATTTTCTGCCCTAAGATCATCATTACTCATGTGCCGCTTTATGTTTCATATGGCTGGAAAATGCTTCATCCAGGCCCTGATGCGATGTGGGAGCTAATGTTCTTCTTGCCTCGTTTGTAATCCCTCCATTACTTTCTTTATTTCTGCACATTGCTCCAAATGTAGAGTTAATCCCCTCTCTTTTTTATTTATGAATTTGAGGCACTTCTAGGAGAGTAGTTGCTGTAAATCAAGACAGAATGATTTAGAGTCGACATTCATTTTGCCAAAGCTTCACAGCAAGCCATGGTAGAGGCAGGAGGTCGGTAGGTGAAAATAAACAGTTTACTGGAGAAAAGATATTCAAAACGTACAAAAGCTAGGGTCCAGGGGTGAAGCCAAAATAATGTAGCACAAGATGAACATAAGAAACCAGATTGGTGGCAATAACAGGACGATTTCACACTGAGTGAGAAAACCCAAGTAGTATTTACTCTAGAAAGCCTAATTACTGGAATGTTAGATAGGTAAGTTAACAAGCAGATGGGAGACAGCTTGAGAGTGCAGGCAGCTAAGACACTGAAGGAAGATACTGAGTAGATCTGGGAGTTTAGACACCAACATATGTAAACGATACCAGAGATGCAACACTCAGAGAACACAGAAACTCAAATATTACAGATTTGAGCTTCTGAGCTCACAAAGAGACAGAAAATAACACATTTTTAATGTAACTGAGGTCTGCCGTTCATTGCAGAATAAAAATAAATTTCAAATACTAGAGGATACCACAAGGAATTGATCCTAAGGATGAACTGAATATAAAAAGCAGAGACTAACAAATCCTAAAATAAAGTGAAACACATGGCAAAAGTTCATGACAATTGGATGAAGAGTCCCAACAGATGAATAATCGTTTTCTCTCCTTGGGTTCTTAAATTGCAATAAAAGTATCTCAATGTGGTTTTTAATCAAATACAACTGGGCTAAATTATAGCAAAGAAATCCAAAAAGGAGATTGTCTCAAGTACCTGGATATTATTTGGATTCCCAACTTAAAATTGAAAGTCATATTAGGAAAGCTTCCAAAAATGTTCAGCCAAATGATTTCTAAATCACCCACAGCAGGAGTCATAAGGAGAGCTGTAAACAAGAGATTGCAATTCCGTTAGGTGCAAAACATCCTTTGGACAATCATATTTCTCATTTAAGGTTCCAACATTTGTAATACTTTGCCGCCAGTAAGAAACAATTTGCTAGCCTTAGAACATTTAAATATATGTGAAAAGAAATGTCTCGAACAGAGACAAATGTGTGAACATTGAAACTAGAATACGTTGCACTGCTTAGCACTTTAATGTATTGTTATTTTAAGTCTCATTTTACTGTTAGCTTTAAATAGGTTAGTTTTAAAGGTTGACTTCTTAAAGCCTAACCAGGGACTGGGTGTCTGAATTAGCCATTAGCTGGAAGGCCTATAGACAGTACACTGTTTTTTTTTTAAATATAAAATAATTTTATATCTCATACATGATAAAAAAAAAGTGAAGCAAGCAGCCAAACTGACTACTATCTGACTACTAACATAAAATTATGCAATTGTAACATCAACCTAAGTTTATTAAATGTAAATCATGTGAACCTTTGGCATTTTCTGGATTGTAGTTGTTTTAAGTGGAATTATAAAATAATTGGACAAGACCACACCTAAATCACTCTAAGTCCGATGTCATAGCTCAGGATGAAACTGTGCTTCTACACTTGGAATCCTTGCATTCTCCTCCTCCCCTTTCATCTCTAATTATCCCAATTATCCTTCCCGTTCAACAATACCAAGGAGGGGAATGTCAGACTGCTCCAGCTTACTCTGAACTTCAGCCAAATAGGAGCTCTCCTTTTTTCCTTTTCCAACTCCCTGCATGGAAAAACATACTCGAGCAATCCTTTTTTTCTCTTGGGCCTGCTCTGACTAACCATTAGCAGAAAAACCAATTTCTTTTCCAATAAAGAGAGAACACCAAAGAGTTATACACTGTAAGTCAGATATTAAGTTGACACAAACTCTTAAAAGAGCAATACTATATATTTTCCAGGTATATAGAACCATTTTATAGAACAATCAAGTAACTTTTACCTTCAATTGCTATGAAAATGCTGTGTAAATCAAGAATAACTTAGAAGACATTTACTCAGCAATTTGACAATTTTTTTTCTCTAAGAAGTTCCTGCTTTTTAACGACACGCTGCCTTCTGCATGTCATCACAACGTTCCTCCATTCTGCTGTTGACAACCGTTCTTATGCGTGTTAGTTTGCATGACAAACTCAGCAGATGTGTCGTTCCACCAGGTGTTTGCTAATTGCTGCTGCCACAAGTCGCTGTGGGGAGAAGGTGCAGAGGAAGGCTACTCTATGTGGCAGAAGCTCGGCCGGAGACTGCAGGTCCAAGAGCTTGGTGGAAACAGGCAGTATTTTGTAAGACAAGCGTTTAGGCACCCCAGAATGGTTGCCATGGGAGATGCAAGGATTCCTCAAGCATGCATGAAAGAATCAAAGCAACACTCCAGGCATGTTTTTGATGAGGGAAACACTATTACATGATGTAAAGCTCAAAGAAGTCAATTTTATATAATACCTCCTCTTTAAAGGAACAGCTCAGGATTTTTGAAGAGTGGTTCTATTGAATAGTATTAGGCAGTAAATATGTTCCCTGCTGTATATAACTCCCTGGTGTTTTACTTTGTAGAAATCTAGATCAGTTGGTCTCTGATGTTAAATCTAGCAGCTAGTTCAACAGAGATCAGGACTAAAGCTGACTTCTACTTTTAAAACAACTTCAGTCTCCAAAACATCATAGTGGCCTATTATTTTAAACTGAAATCATTTTAGCAGGGGTTTTATTTACCACAAAAAATTATGTCTACATAAAAAATAGAGGTTGGCCGCAACAAATAATCCTATTTCTGTGAAAAATAGGAAATTCATAATGACCATTCAAAGTGCTTTAGACTAGAGCCACATTCGCTCATTCACACTCACATACACACACACATATTTATACGGCAATATGCAGATCAGTAACCACCTTGGGCTTTAATTGCCTTGCCTAGGAGCACATCAACATGTGATACTAGAATAAAATCTAAAAACCTTCTGCAAGACAATATGCACTGAGTCATACTCACATATACTGAGAACAGAATACAATACATTTTTGATCAGCTACTCCCTTATAAAAAAAAATGGAAGTGGTGTAAAAATATTACATGCAATGATAAATATGCAGATTTTAATTAGTGCTTTTCTAGTCAAAATGACCAAACAAAATGCTTTAACATTAGAGCTACATTCTCTCAGCAGCATTAATAAATGAATACACATTCTATTTATGTGTTTTCTGAATCTCTTATGTGAGTATATAGCTCTGTTGAAGACAAATTTCTGTCACCTTTGGTGTCAGACAAATTTTATAAATACAGAAAACTTGGGATAAGTGCCTTCCCAACAGGTACATAGACCCGCAGAAGAAAGAAGCTAGAATCAAACTCAGCATGTTCAGTCTTAAAGAAGATTCTACCCATCCAGATCCAGCTGGTCCAAGTAAACAGATTTTTTATTTACTTATCCATTAGGTAGTTGCTGTAACTGGAAATGGTTTTTTATCCGCTCTCAGTTCCTTTCACACAATGGTGTAAGCAATGGTCACCTGCTTCCATGTACAGATGTTCATCTTGTCCAGGAATTGGATGAGATTTCGTGCCAAACATTCCTCTTAAACGTGCATTATGTAACTTTTATAAACATTTTTCACATATTTGTTAAGAACATACTGACTACACTGTCACTAGTTTAAGACAAATAATCTGTGAAGGAGCTGTAGTGTAGGTTTGTGCACACATTGCAAAGACACAAAATATTACTTTGAATTTTTGGTCTAAGTAAGACCATTTGTAGCGCATATATCTGAGTACACAGTATAACAAGAAAAATATGTCTGATCAGTGAAATTATCTGCTAATGAAACAAGTATATTTTGATCAATATCTTGCTGAAAAGTTTCTTGTAAATTAGTTTTGCTTTATTTCAAGTGTACGAAGATATTTGCACTAGAAACAACACCAAAATTATACTTTGTGAACAAGCATGATTAACAGTGTAAAACCTCTCCGGCTGGCTTTGATTGGTTGTTTCCGGCTGAGTGGTGTATTTCTGCACATGGCAGTAGGACCACAGAAAGGAGGCAGAGAAGCTGATTTTTTTTATCTGTCCCATGTGATCCTGTCAGGATATAGTGACAGTCTTAACAAATATGCAAAAAGCATATTTTATGGAAGTCACCTGCTGCAGATTTAATGGAAAGATTCCTCTGGTTTTAGGTTATTAAAATGAGGTTTACATGAAAGGCTGTAAAGTTTTTTCAAACTGATCTCACTTTAAGAGATGGAAGCTCTTCTTCAATCTTGGTCCTGCTTAGGAGTTGCAATTCAGCTTTCAAGACCATCAAATCAACTTCATGAAAAATATTTACTGCTTGAAACCTTGAATATCACTTTTTTTTTTAAATTGTAAATTATCCCTTTAAAAAGTCCTCAACACCATGGACTGAGTGCTTGTTTTGGCCCCTGAGTGACAACTGTCATACTTTAGGCATGACATAATGAGTCATAAAATGTAAAGGAAAAGCACATTGAACCAGAGAAGTATAGTGTATGTAGCTGAATGGAACCAGAAAGTAAAAAGCAATATGGTTAGGAACCACTCCAGTAAAGTGCAGATGATAAATGTGTGTTTTGCTCTTAAACTATGCAGCCATAAGGCCACAGAAGTTGCATGTTTTGATTGAGCTGAATCCTTTTGCAGTCTTTGTATCATGATGAAAATGCCGTGCTACTTATTGTGGCAGCAGTCAAAGCTCATCATCTTTCGTTTTATTTTTCGTTTGAAGTGGGCTTTGCTGAAGTGTTGTTTTTCATGGTGGGAGATTCTACAGGGATCTGGCAGCCCTATGCGACTTAATAAATAAAAACCGATGGCAGAAAACCCCACATCTCGTCACGAAGTCACGGTCATGGTGAAAGCAACTGTGTTTAATGTGAGTCAACCAGAGGGTTAATATTAAACCTAGGACTAGTGGGCTCCTACTATAACTGTAACAGCTAGAGGAGGGAGGAATTGGATGAAAACATAATTAAATCTGAGACAGTGAATGAGTGAGTATCTGCTGTATCTGTCTCATAGATGTGGAAACCTCATCCTTCAACCTACACATATTAGTTTGTTGTGTGTGGTTTTGTGGGAGATGCGAGTGCTGCATTTGGCATGGTGCTTTGAGGACAGTCATGGTGACAGGGAGTTTTTATTGGGCCAAGCGTCTGCATTATTGATGCCTATTACAACAGACACGGTCAGCTCTAGACTTTACGCCGAGGCAGGTGCTGTCAGGTAAATGTCTCGCTGACCTCCAATCGCACAGATTCCCTGAATGCCTCTGTGCAACCTGATGTCTACCTTTGTGATAAATGAGCTCGGCTCGCACATCGCACGAGAAGCTTAGAACAAGTGCTGAAGGTTTTGTTTTATTAAATCTAATCCGTGATACGGCTACACGGGTTTATTGGGAGGCAGAGGTTTGAGATGGAGGTTTGTTGTTGACATAATTTAATCATCCGCTATTGTGTTTGCTCTGATTGCCTAAATGTGGAGAGATTTCTGATGAACACAGTGGCGTTTGAGCTCGCTTGGCGACTGCTTTGTTCCTTGGCATTTTTCTCTGTCCCTCCAAAACTTTCACTTTGGCTCCACTTTGGCATGCTGGGTCATCTCTCATTTCCCCCAGAGAGCTGAATTGATTTTGTGGTATTGATTAACCAGGAGTAGTTTTGCTCCCAGTCACAAAACATCACTTTAAACAACAATTTATATGTCGCAGAATAGGCTGTGACAGAAGCCAGCTGATAGTTTACCAACTTGCACAGAGGTAGGTGTGTGATTGAGCCGAGGGGTTGATAGAACCCTCCTGAAGCACTCTAATGAATCAGCCGCTCAGACAGGCCTGCCTATGGACTAGAATGAAAAAGGGAAAATTTCAGCCTGCGTGGGGATATGTCATGGGAATTCGATGCTTCTGCTTATTTATTTGGTCTTGAATTTCTCAACCTTTTGTACCCAAAGGTCCAATTAACTGAGCATAACAATGGTTGCAGCCCTGCTCTCGGTGGCCCAAGGAGGCACTGATAAGCACGCAGACAACTTTGAAAGTTCTGCCGGCTGAACTGTGAACAAGAAGATTTTTAATGCGGCGGGGAAACGATCACATGGCTGCGAAAGCTACCCTGAGATGTTTTGACATGTCGTGAACTTTGCTTGGGAGTAAAGCACACAAATTTCACAAATTGTGGTAATTGTGGCACACCAATTTGCACAGCGGAGAACATAGTTTTTCTTGAAAAGCTGAGAATGACTCAGATGTGGATAAAGAGATGCCAAAATGAAGCGAGAGATTCTTGCAAAATTTCTGGCTGACTGCCGATCAAAAAGATGATGTACTGGAGAAGGCTGGGGAATTGTCTCTCAGATTGCAAAATGTGTTTGAAGATGATGTCCATCTCATGGTTTATGGTTCAATCAGTCTCATGAAAACAGCGAGAGAAAAAAAGAACTCCATCGAAGCCAGAGGATGGCTGATTACTGAAGCAGGTGTCTTTGATGCATAGAAAATGTAGTGCCTCTCAGGGCTGATGAGGATCTAAGAGAAAGCATGGCCTGTTATATGTCTTTTTTAAGATTAGAGCGTCTGTGTTCGAGAGTGCTGCAGTTATACAGACAGATATTCAAACAAAGGATCTTCAGATGACGCATTTCTTCCTTATTGTGTTGTGATCTAGCTTTCTCTGTCTGCTGCCTGCTTTTGTCAAGTTCTCTCAAACTCTTGTTGGACATTTCTGTTTTATTCTGGGGCTTTGAAAGCAGATGTGTTCTGTTCTTCTGCTTTCCAGCCACCAATTTGTGTCTTCTCTCCTCAGTAGATGAGAATCGTCAGAATCCTCCAATCATTTCACCCTTTGCAGGCTTAATTCTGTGGACTAAACAGACCATATGGTCGAAAGTCTTATAATGTGATGAGAAGTATGCAATAGGGATCTCACTGTGTCATTACTGCCAGCCTTGCAACTGAATTAGAGAAACTACTTTAACATGAAGCAGTAAGTTTGGTGCAGCTTTTACAAACCTAATTATTCAGCTTGAAACACAAGTGTAAAGGGAGAAATGTTTTTTTTTTCTCTTTTTTTACTAAAGCAAAATTTATACGGTGTCACTTGCGAAAGTGTTATAAACATTTTTTCACATAATAACCCCATTACCATAATTGTATTGCATTTTACTGGGATTTCATGTGATAGACCAACAATGAACACTGAAACACTGTAAAATTAAAAATTTCCCACTTGATTTAGATTTGTCCTTAAATCTTAAGGCTTGGCTTGGACTCCTTGCTCATATACAGGAAGCTTGTATGTGAGCAACAGATTGTTGCTCTGATTGCTGAGCATGTTCCCTGAGAAAGTATATGCTTGGGCAGGGAGATTGTGCAGGGGTAAAGCGTGCAACCAATTTACGGAGGCCTTAGTTCTCATTGCGGCCATCACAGGTTCGAGTCCCGGCCCATTGACCTTTGCCACATGTATGCCCTTTCTCTCACAATCAGTTTTTCTGCCTGACTACTGTGAAATAAAGACCATTAGAAGCAGAAAAAACCCTTAGGAATATATATACTTGATTATTAGCCAGTACAATCCACAAGTTATCAGCTGTTAATAATTCATAAAAGTCTGTTCATGTTAGCTGTAGCTTCATCATAAAGACCACTTGAATGGCTCTATGTTTGTTATGTTGTAACAAATTTCATGTGTGTTTAAGAAAAGGTTCTCCAATGTTATCAAAATGTTTCCAGCTCAGACTGTGGAGAAAAAAAAAACTTGCAAAACCTATTTATATAATGAAGTGGACAACATTGAGATAAGGATAAACTCCCGTGAACATGGTCATTACTATGACAGAGATATTTTGTTTCATTCATTCTGAAATTCAATTAACAAGTTTGAATCTCTTGCTAATGGTGTAAATATGATCAATTTTCAAGATCAAGTAGCCTTTAACTATTTCTTTTTGGGTTGAGAAATACATTTTAAAAGATTAAAACATAGCTGTCAGTGAATATTAAAATGTTTAGAAATTATTATTAAATGTTCATGCGGTAATTCAGGCCTAAGGACAAATGGTACAATTTTGGATTCCTTTGATTCCTGCACTGATGTCGAGTCAGAGGTGCATCACATGCTGTGGACTTAATGAGAAAAATGTTTATTTTAGTCGCCTTAAGAACCAACTTGGATTTAAGGTGAAAGATGTGAGGCTTGACTTGGAAAAGATGTTCTGTGAACATTTCTGCTGCATTACCTTGAAATGAAATGACTCAAAAGGATAATGTAGTTTTTCACATGTGTTGTGCATTTGTAGTCATCTCTCTGTATTCTGACACCATCTCTCTGTTTTAAGAAAAATTAAGCGATGAGAAGGAGCAGGCAATATATCTGAATTCATAAAATACAGTTTGAACCACTGTCTTTACCAACTTAGTTCATAAACAACATGTGTATAAATTGTATAAATGCAGCTTTTTGGTGAACAGGTTTGTCAGGGAACATTATTGAACAGACAACATGTCCAGTTCAGTTGTACAGTACAACTGCAAACTGTACGAGTGGCCACCTAATCTGAAAGGAAGGTCAAAGAGATGAGTAAGTAGGAACATAGTCATGGTAACTTTGGAGGAGCTGTTCAGATCCACATCTCATGTGGGACAATCTGTTGATAAAATATCTATGAGATGAGCACTCTTGCACTTTGCACTTTACTGTGCAACCTACTTTGCCATGTAGGTTACACAGTAACTATATGCATAAATGTTCTCTGGTCACATGAGGTAAAGTTTGAACTTCATGGCCTACATCCAAAAGGCTACAATATCTGTGGCCTTTTGGATGTAGAACAACTCACAAGTAGAACAACTCACACTCATGGTGAAACTTAGTGGTGAAGGTTTCATTCCGTGAAGAGTCTTTTCTTCATCAAGGACAGTAATGCTTGTCAGAGTTGATGGAAGTGACAGGAGCTAAATATGGCACCATCCTGAAAGAAAAGCTGCTAGATACTGCAAATGCTTTGAGACTCAGCTACAGCAGAATAGTTTTGTAAAATAATTATCTATGTGTTAGAAAAAAAATCTAACTAAAATCCAGACCTAAATCTCTCAAAAAAATAATTGGCAAGACTTTAAAATTAGTGTTCAGGGATGAGGAGGTTTCCTGAATATAAAGGCATATCACACTTTTCAGGTTTCATACGACTTTCCTTCCATTTCACAATTATGCATTAATATTGTTGATCAAATACCTAAGATTCCAATGAAAATAATTCAAATTTGACAAATTGTGAAAGTGATTTTGTGTATGAATACTTTTGACTCTATCTTTTGTCCGTACACTATCTTCAATTTTACATATAATTTCTCGCAACTTATCAACTCATAATTACTTCTGCCCTCTCTGCCCTGACACTTCAGCTGCTATTTAATTGTACCATCTCAATAATTAATTGTGTGACTGTGCGGTAGCTTGGTTTTGATGGATATCTTGCACTTAAAAATGGCCGCGTCTGTCAAATGCTAAATTGAAGATCTGACTGTAAATGTTTGGTTAGCTGCATGAAAAATTGCATGTTCAAAGTTACAAATGAGTCGCTCGGCTTCTCTCAGTGTTTGGATTAAATGCAGGCTTAATCCAAATGGTCGAGCATTGCTTTTTATTAAACGTATTTATAATAATAACCTATAAGATCAAGCTCATCCAATGTGAACATTATGACAGATTTAAGGCATTAAGATTGATTAATATTGGTTTTTGGTGAACATGTTTAATCATAGATTTTTGTTGATTATGTGACAGTGATAACAGATTTTGTGATCAACTGGGATGGCCTGGAGGAGTTTAACTCTCAATTTGTCCCCTCTCGTGTTGGGTGATGTACGCTGTGCTTGTTTAATCTTGCTGTCCTGCTGCTAATGACAGGAGATGATGGTCCACAAAGGACAGTCTGCTCACTGGATTAGATATCTAAATGAGGACTTTATCCTCATCCCCACTTCTCTTCCTTCCATACCAATAAGCCACAGAATGCAGCTTCAGTTTAATGCATTTGACTGGAAGTGTGTGCATGTTTTCTGTCATGTCGGTGTGTGCATTCACGCAAGTGTGCAGCATTTCTATTGGACAAATGCCGTCAGAGCTGAAGTCTGACTCCGCACTGCTTCTCCATACTAATGTCCTCTGCTTCTATGGAAATGCATTTCCGATGTTCACTACATTATTCCACCTTTGCACAGTAACAGATAGTGAGACGAGGTTTCCAGAATGCCTCCCTCTCTGGTGTGCTAAACAATCACAGACCCAGGCCTGGTTTCAGTGATAGATTAATCCTGTCTAACCCATACACTGTGGCTTGTTTTCCCATTAAACCTGTAAAGCAGCCTCTGTTGCTTCTGCCTGGCACCAATCTCCTGTCTGCGCTTGTGTGTGTTGGCATCCCTGTCCGTTTGCGGGCTGTGTGTGATTGTTTGCCTAGAGATGTGTTTCTATGGAAAGATATCGAAAAGCGCTCCATGGACCACCTCCATCAATCACCAACTCACAGGGAAATGGAGAGAGGGATGAAAGATGGAATGAGAGATGGGAGGTCACCATAGAAGGCAGTGTCTGGGGAAAAGGAGCAGAGGAGACAGAAGGAAAGTGGATGAATGGATGAAGAAGGCAGTTCCCAGCTCTGATTGGGTGGGGTGCTGTAGTTTATATGCTTTGGAGATAAGACCTGGAAGCACTGCTCAGCAGCTTCCTCTCCCTGTAGCTTGAACTGAGCGTGATAATAAGAAAGCGTGAATAGGGCAAATTGAATTAATGCCGCGGCACACCATAAAAGCCCTAACTATAATGCATTTTAAAATCCTATAATGAGGAGAGAGCTAAAATAATTTCACACTCCAGTGAAGAAGATGGCCTTGTAACAGATTTTGGGCCTGGCTGACACTGCCAGAGCTTTTGTCATTTAATGTGACTCTAGGTGCAATGTTGTAATGATACTTACTTTTATTTCCTGGGGTGCAACAGCATGAGGCAAACTTGGTAAGAAAAAAAAAAAAAGGAGAAATTGAAATTTGTGTAACATATAAAGAGTTTAATCAGAGCAGGAAGTGGCTGCTTGCCTGCTGATGTCTCACTTGGGTCTGTTTTATGGTGTCAAGCTAAAACAGTGTTGCGGAGAGGGCACATCTGCCGTGGAACTACTCCCTCATTAGTCTCCATTAACAGCCCATTCAGTTATGGGGACGTTGGTTGAAGCTGGACCCTGTCCTGTTTCAGTCTGCATGTATGTGGATGAGCTTACACGTACATTTAGATGCAGAAAAGGCACAGATGTGTGAACACAAAGGTGTGTTACAAATGCAGGAAACTAATTTTTCTCCGTCCTAGCACGCTCTCAGCTACCCCTTCCTCATCATTAGAGTCATACTGCCATAAAGCTGAAATTACCTCCCCATTATCAAACTATGGAGAGAGAAAGATGGCTGTCTGACATGCAGTAACACCAACAGACGGGCGCTGATAAAGACAAATGACGAAATGAACGAATGAAAGCTGCAACGATAAATGGTGCACCTTTCTGAGGGGAAGGGAAGAGAGAAACGTTGCTTTGCACTTCTGTCTCTTCTCCTGAAAAAGGACAAAAGACGTGCCTTGTGAAAACCTAAGGAAGTTCTTCATACTTTGCCATGGAACAGCCGCAGATGTCACTATATTTTATGTCATAGCCCAACAGAAAGTAGTGGCATTCATTCCGTCATCTATAAATGAAAAGAGCATTGAGTAACTGCAAATCTACTGAGACTTAGCAAACCATCGCAACTGAAAGGCCAGAGGAAAAGATCATTAATCAGACATGCAGTCAAGAGGCCTTGGAAACTCTAGGGGAGCTGCAAAAATCCATAGCTCAGGTCAGAACGGATAAAGGCCACCGATCTGGCCTTAATGACTGAATCACAAAAAGGAAGCCATTGTTGACAGAAAGCCATAGTCTGGTATGCAGTTTGCCGGAAGCCATAGAGGACACAACAAATGTGAAGGAAAGTTCTTTGGTCATCTGAGAAAGTAAATATGGAAAAGAAAACTGTTAAAGACATGAAAGTGAGGCAGTGGTTCACCTTCCAGCAGGACGGCACAAAACATACAACCAGAGCTACAATGAGATGGCTTAGCTTAAAGCACATTCATGCTTTAGACTGGCTTAGTTAAATCCAAACCTAAATTTAATGGAAAATTTGAGGTGAGAATTGAAAATGCTGTTCACGGATGCTCTTAATCCAATCTGACTGAGCTTGAAATATTTTGCAAAGAAGAATGGGCCATTAGATCTGCAAAGCTGGTAGAGTTATACTACAAAAGTCCTGCAGCTATAAATGCAGTGGAAGGTAATTCTGTGAATTATTGCCTCAGTGGTACTGAATACAAATGTCCTCGACATGTTTAAGATTTGTGTTCGCAAAGGCTTTTGAAAACCAATGAATCATTTTCCTTCTAGTACTCAGTGTATGAACTGTTTGTGCTGGTCTGTAACATGAAATCGCCCCAAAATACACGAAAGTGTGTGATTATATGACAAAATGTGAAACGGTTTAGGGGTCTGATTATTTCTGTAAGGTGCTGTAACCCCAAGGAAATAAATACTGAGGTGTGAGCACAGTCGCTCATCACTCATCTACTCATTCCACTTGCTCGGTACACAGCTGCTGTAATGAAGCACTGGATCCACCAAAGCAGCAGAGCTAAACAAAAATGCACCTCACACACACACCCACACACCCCTTCTCACAATAGAGTCTTGTCAAATACACATAGATGGACAAACAACGTTAAATCCCATAAAATGTCAATAATCCTCTATTGCCAAACAAACCATTCTGCAGACAGTGCTTGACACACAACATGTACACGTGTAAAGGTGCCAGCTGGGGAAATAAACACATATTTACTCACCTCATCAGACATGCAAATGAAAGCTCAAAGTAAGGTGCAAAGCAGGGCAGAGAGAGGTCAAACAGCAATTTCCATCTGAAAACTTCAGATCCACTCGGAGAGGATTTTGCTCAGAAATTCCATCTTTGACTGTCAGCTGGATTAACAGCCCTTGTAACCTTTGCAAATAAGTTTCAGCCATTCCACTGACAGAGAACGCATGTGTTGCAGTAGATCATGCCATTTTTTTTACTGTAGAGTGCCCAGTGGGTGGAATAATGGGTGGGAGCTCTGTTTTCTCTGTCGGTCACATGCTTTAGTAAGTTGGATTCCAGCTTCATTTTTCCATAACAATTTGAGAGTAGAAAGCATACTTCTCTGCCAACTCTAATTACATATGATTTTTGCAGATGGCTCAGAAAAGATGATGCTTGACTGGTAATGTAGAGGTTATGTAAGTGTAACCTGATACCTTTCTGTACAATTGCTTCTCCCAATTTCATTTGCGAGGAGGTGAGGAATTCATCTCTCTGCCAATCATTTGGAACTGAAATTTATTTTCAGGTTGTCCACAAGGAAAATCCGTCCAGTTATTTATCTTTACCTGCCTACCAAGGCCCAGAGAAAGCACAACCATTTATACAAGTAAAGAAAACTGCTGTAGCCAAATGCTTTATTTTTCTTTTGTTGCTTTCCAATCAATTTCTAAGCCCTAACATATTATTCTTTTTCAATAAATGGACTGTCTGTAGTCTCTGTTATAGCGCTTTACCTTCCAATTCTCAATAATTTTAGACAATACGACAAGATAAAGCTGTTTAGTGCTGCTTAGACTGTAGATAGGAGAAAAAAGACAAACAACATCACTGAGTGTTCTTTTAAAAGCAACTAAAAACCCTTTGTATTCAGCCTACCTGTTACTGCCCTCATTACGCTGCAAGACTGGTATTGATTTGCTGGGAGCACAGCATCTTGTTGGCTTTGATGGTGTATTTTAATACTTACTGAAATATCTCAGGGAGGTTTTAGCTAGTTTTGTAATTTGCTTCGTTATTCTCGGCGATTATTTCTCGCTCTGCTTCTTTATTTTAAAGAAAAAATGACCACAATTTACTTTTCCCATTTTAAATAGATGAGCCTTGGAGTGACTTTTGGTGCCTGCAGGGGTGTTTCATGTCAATGTGGTGCAAACCACAGCAGGCTACAATTACCCAACTAAGTCTCCTATTGTTTAGGCTACTTTATGTGGTAAGGTCTTTTGTCAGGGGAGATCCTCACAAGTCCTCAAAGAGATGGTTGCCGTTGTTTCAATGTATGGTTTCTGGGTAAGCCTTGCATCATAAACTCTTTTTTTTTGGAATAGCTTTGACAAAAAGCTGTGAAATATAACAGTAACAGTGTTGAAAGTATTCTGTAAAAAGCACTAACTCTATAGTTCATGGATGAGAAGGACAATACTACAAAATAAAATATAGCAATAAAATAATTCTGTATTTTAGATCAAAGAGAAACACAAAGGATACAAGAGGGAACAAGTAAGCTGTATTTGTAAGACTGTTGAATGTTGAAGTGAACAGTTCCGTGATGCCATATTAGTTCTTTTTTAAATATTAGTTCAATGCTTTTGTATAATATTTGTTATATAAAACAGTTTAAAAGAAAGGTTGCAAAACATCTAGAAAACATGCAATGGTGATATTTTTGTTATTGTGACATTCTTCATCCTTCACTCTCTGTGAACTTCAGCATCTTGATCTCTAAAATGTATGTTACTCATTGAACATTCTTTATTTAAAATTCATCTAAATAATGCCTACATGGTCCTGACTAATCTAGGCTGAAACTGGTATAAATTCAATGTAAACCTATTCATCTCAGTGCTTCATCTGGGATTTCTCCCACTGACCAAAATTTTTCCAGTAGAGTACCAACTGGGCCAAACAGCAAACAGAAGAATGTTTGACATCAAATTTTTGAGTAATTTGAGATTTGATATCTGCCATGGGTGTAGTTTGGCAATGACAGCAGAAAAAGTGAATGAAGCCATTTAGTTTGTTCCACCGTCTGGAAGAAGCAATACGTACAACATATTTGTTTTCAGCTTTGGTTTATGCTTTCTGGCATTTTTGAATGATTTGCAGACTTTCTATTACAAATCTAATCTTATACCACTTTTTCTTGGTAATCAGAAGACTTTGAATTGATTATGCATAGAGTCAATGTAGAAATCAGATCTGCTACTCAATAAATAGATGTGAGCATCAATTACAGCAAAAGTGCATTCAAATGACCAATGGTATGGAGCAGCTAAAGAGTTATATTTTAAAATATTATAGCCAAATAATGCGGAATTTTTTATTATAACTGCAATATAGCATGCTTTGATTTTGCAGTGACAGTTATGATTTGATTAATTGTGAAGCAATATTTATCTGTATACCATTAACATAATTGCTACTAAAATTCTTCAACCCAATACAATCAAGCTAATTTCTCATAAAGTTACTTTTTGTAAGTACAGACTACATAAATTACTGAGTCCAAATGTGGTGGTACTCTATACTTTTCTGTAAATCTGAAACTATAGAATAACGTCTCTATTTGTTTTCTAAATTGGTTTCTTAAAAATTACTGGCATATCAGGATTATTGTTTTGTTCAGCCGGAATCTTCTGTGTTATTGTATTTAGTTGATTTTAGGTCTCTTTCATTACATGTCATTGAAGAACTAGCCATGGTGAGCAGAAATTAGTTTTTTAACAGCAACACTCCTAAATAAAAACTTCTCCTTGATTGCTACTTGCATTTTTATCTTGGTGTCTTTTTAGGAACCTGTAAAACAAAAACAAAAATTATACATGTGGCACCATTAAAAAAAAAAAAAAAAAAAACATTTGAAGAAAGCTAATTAATATCACTGTTTTGTTTGGAAAGGAAGGATGCTGATAAAAAATAACACAAAACCATTTTGAACCGTGCAACTGGCAGTTCAGCTGAATATACTATAAATCCTAATTAAATGCTCCTTTAAATAGTTTTAGTTTAATTTTAAAAGTTTTGAACGTGTCAGTGACCCAATGCAAAGAGGAAGCTGGTTCCAAATCTAAGGAAATTTTGCTGACCTGGTTTTCCTTGAAGGCTCAGTGGACAACAAAAATCCTGCATTTTAATACCACAGTATTCTTGTGTGATTGTAAGATAATTCTTATTAGCGGCATATAATTGGCCTAGCTATTAATTCTAGCCCATTAATAGCTTTACAAGGAGGCAGTGCAGCGATTCTAAGAAAAAGACAAAGGTTTTTAATCGCTCAAGTATAAACCCTTGTTACATTAATTGAATGGATTAACTAAATGATATACGGTGAGTAGGGTTTCCACAAAATGTACTCAAGTGAGAGTAGCAATACCCAAGTTATTGTTAGTGAAATAGAAGTAAAAAAAATAGTTACCAAACAATTATTCAAGCCAGAATAAAAAGAGTAATTCTTATAACATTTATAATCAGATAAGAACATTAAAAGGAAAGATGTTTGACAAAAAAATTTAAAAAAGGGAAAAATAAATAAAATTAATTGGAAATT
>CAEGAE010062870.1:0-65053 GCA_903067095.1 Girardinus metallicus | reverse complement strand
TGATAGTTGTTGTTTGTCTCAGTGAGTTAACAGATAAAGAACTTTCAAAGTTAACAGCGAAATGATCCGACAGGGTGACATCAGTTACAGAGACATTGGACATATTCACACCCTTACTGATAACCAGATCCAGTGTGTGACCTCGAGTGTGTGTTGCTTGTTTGACGTGTTGCGTTAGACCAAAACTCTCTAATATATTAAAGAGCTTTTCTGTCTTCAGGTTGTCAACATGAATGTTGAAATCACCGACAATTATTAAACAATCATAATCAATGCATATGAGAGATAGAAGCTCATTCAAGTCAGTAAAGAAATTTTCCACGTATGTTGGAGTTTTGTATAAAGTTAGTGTCAAAGTTTGTTTGTGGCCTTTTACCTCAAATCCAAGATACTCAAAAGAGGTGAAATGACCCAAAGAGATTTTGCTACAATTTATGATATTCTTAAATATTGAAGCCACGTTTCCTCTTTTTTTATGTTTTCTATTCTCACTTAAAAAAATTATAGTTAGGAGGCGCTGATTCAATTAGTACGGCTGGTTCATTATTGTCATTAAACAATGTTTTTGTTAGAAACATAACATCAGTATTATGCTCAGTGATTAAATCATTCATTAATAGAACTTTAGCACAGAGAGATCTGGTATTTAAAAGAGCTAGTTTAAGTGAGTTGGAGGCTGAAAGTTCTTCAGTCTGAGGTTTGAATTAGGACCGCTATATTTTGTATTTCTGTTTTTTGTAAATCTTCTCGTAGTGACCTGGACAGTTAATGTCCTTTATTGCAGTGTGAGGGGGCCAGACGTATTCTGGAGGAAGACGGGTGTAAAGATAATATCTGGACCCTGGTCTCAGACCTCAGAAACGCAGAGTGGTGGATCCTCTGGGAAGTCAGAGGCAGGTGGCTTAAATGAAGTGAGGACTGCTACGTGAACGCTAAGGAAAGATGTGTCGAGGGGAACTCTTTTGATTGATTCCATCTGTAAATTTGAGAAACTCTGGTGTAGTAGACATTTCTACATAGGTATCTTGTGAATGCAGTGAATGAGTGGAGGAGCAGAGCAGGAGGGGTGAAGGAGGAGAGGAACCAGTCGACAATATATCAGCTTGTTTTGGAATAGCTTGCTCCTGATATGCGGAGGGTTCCATCCTAGTCAGACATTATTGAGCCTGTTCTTCTGAAGCAATGATCACATTATTGTCTTTGTTGATAAAATGACAAAGGTTTGCAGTGAGTAGCTTTATCCCATGTTTATTAAGATTGCGTCCGTCTCTTCCAAAAAGGTGAAAGCGCTGCCAATAGATCCAGAGGTTATCAATGAAGGTCACTGAGCTGGCAGAGCAGGTTTTAATCAGCCATTTGTTTATCATGTCCAGCCTGGAGTGTTTTTTGCCTCCCCATTGAGGTGATGGAATTGAACCACTGAGAAATAACTTCATTTTTAATTTTTCCATAATGTTCAGAAGAATATTAAAGTCCTTTTTCAAAATCTCAGATTTTTGCTTTGCCAGATCGTTGGCTCCAACATCCACAACTAAAGTCTCAATATTTGGCTGATCAGTGGTTAGAGAGAGTACTTTGAGAGTTAAATCAGATACAGTGTCACCAGGAAAAGAAATCACTCTCGTTTTCTTGGGATTGCAAACGTGACTGCTTCCATTTACTGCCTCATCTCCAACAACAAGCACTTTTGGCACACCTTTTGTTTTCCTGGTGGTCACTTTGTCCTTTGGAGCTTTGGAGGGTGGATGTGTTGGCCTTGCCTCATTGTTGATGTTTGAAGGTGAGGTTTCACTCAGAGGCTCAGGCTGAAGTGCAGAAAATCTGTTTTTCAGTGGGATTCCCATGGAGTCATAATGTTTTGAGGCTCGGGCTGGTCGCTTTGTTCTTGGAAGTGGAGTTGGTGGAGCCGTTTTAGTTGCAGCTGCTTGTTTATTATTCTTTGGCGGAGCAGGTGTTGAAGTTGAAGGTGGGTTTCAGCTCAGAGCCGGCCATCCTGATTCGTCCAGGTGAGGGGTTCTCCCTGTTTCGTCTCATGGGATCCGCAGTGTGAGAATTTTGTTTCGGCGTAGCACCCTGAGTGTTCCAGGGTGAGCTGCTTGGTGCGGGGCGTACAACCTCTTCGTTGATTTGAGGAAGAGTTGTTTCATTTCCACAGGTAGCGTTGATCTCAAAGTTCACCTGCAGCTGTTGAATCTTCATTTCTATAGACTGAAGTCGTTGTAGAATACTGCTAAAGTCCCTGGGGTCGGACGACGGCATTTTGCTCTGGTTCAACTTGGAGGTGAAGAAAAGTAAGGTAAAAATAAAAGTAAAAAAATCCCACAGTCCTTAGGTTTGAAGTAATCCAGTTATGATGTCGATAATGTAAATATAACTATAAAAACTGACTTTAAAAATAACTCACAGGCAAAGTTATCAGTAAGGCCGAAAGTAAAGATATTTTCACAAAGTATTAGTGTTGACATGTTTTTCTTCTTCTATGATTGATGGAGAAAAAGGTTTGGGGGACTGAGCGAAACATGAGGCCTGGACATTCACACTGCCAGTCAACAGGGTCCATTAATGAGGCCCAGGCAACAGCTATGGGGGGAATTGGGATCAGACCAGTGAGGTCCATGAGAGTGTGGGGCTCCAAGGATCAACACCATAGGAAACAGCATAAAGAGGGAGTTGGGAAGGGAGTGTAAATGAAAACAAAGACATACGATGGAAGAGGATGGGAAATTTTTCATTCAAAGAATTAAGTGAATTACTGTATCTGTATTAAAATAATGTGTGGTAGCAGCATGCAGACTATGCAAAACAAGACAAGCAATAACATTCAAATCTGGCTGTAGAGGAGACTGAATGAAAATAACTGACTTGCACATGCAGAGCCGCATGATGCCAGGCCACGACAGTGGTTGCATTTCTGTGGTTCCTGATGGATGACACACTAGTCCATAATTTAAATTTTCCCACTGAGATCCTAAACCAACAGACATTATTGTTTGTTCACTTAAGGCTATAAAATGTATAAAAATTATATGAAGAAATATTCTTTTAACAAGACATTAAATTTTCTGGCACTGTTTGGTTTTGTTTTTTCAGATAGATACAATTCCTCTACAAGACCACAGTAATTTAATGATTTGGGTATTTTTGCATATTTCTTCTAAGATATTCTCAATAAAACATAATTAATACATTACACAGTTTATGATGTTATGCATTATCAGTAGAAGGGGTTGCTACAAAGTCAGCGACACAACACAAGCATCAAACTAGCTGACACATGCTTGTGTCAGCTAACATGCAAGAGCAAATGCTGCAAGTCAATGACTCCATGAAGTCTGTGTCCTTAAATAAAAATTAAACTGAAATGAAATGAATGAAACTGACTTTGAATTTGTCAATGTAATTGGTTGTCCCAACAACACTTGCAACTTTTTTGTAAAGTGCCTTGAGATAACGTGCTGTTAATTGGCGACACGTAAAACACATTTAATTTAGTTGAATTAAATAAACCAATCAACCTCACCACTTTCACTCAAAAAGACATCCGGGGACACCTATTGTAAAATATGAGTATTGTAGCTTATAGTATGTTTATCTTGGGGAACCAGACAGGTTGGACTTCCAGTCCAACTAAAACAAATGACTCAGCACTGAGAAGCACACATAGAATTAGATGCGTTTACTTTTACAAACATTACAGTTTGATAACTCTTAGTCATTGGTTTGATAACCAATGTAAAAAACAAACCAAACTTTTTTGTGAAAACCAAATGATCCACTTCAAGAGGACAATATTATATGTCTTGGCATTCCTCTGTGCTTTACCATGGTCATTATTTTAGGGAAAAATTTGGGGAATTTCCATTTTATACTCGGATGACAGATTTAAAGAGTTGCACAGTTGGTTGGTGTCAGATGCAGAGCAGCGGAGACAGGGAGAGCTGTGATTAAAAATCGGATCCGGAGCTTTAATTCCCTACCTACCCGCCTGCCCAGACTGCTACTGTTGAGCTGTTTGATCATCACGCTGGCAGGATTGCTCAACACGTGAGAACTAAAGGCAAAATTTATCCGGATGTTTCCTCTGACTAAAAATATCTTTCTGCTTATCAAAGTTAATTAGTGTCAGAATATTTACTGACAGCAGCCCCACTGTTGTTCCTGCTCTTTCTCCAGTCTGCTAATAATATCATCAATAGCATCAATCAAAAGGAGGCTATGGGGTTTATTTCTCTCCTTGCTAAAACAACTTTTAGACATAAGCGTGACAATAAAAAGTGGACAAAAACAAGAAGAAAATACAAATAGTAAATCTTTAAAACAATTTATAAACACCTAAGACCCAGTTTAATGGTAGCTCATTGGAAAGGGATTCAGGCCTAAGTCATGAATAGTAAAAATAATAAAAATATCTGCCATCTGGGTGACTTAGTTTTATTTTTAGTATGGTCTAATCATTTAGGCACTAGGTGTTATATTGCTTTAATTTAACACTACTTCTTTAAACATCTATCCCCAGCCCCCTAACACACACATAGCCCAGCTGCTTATGTCTGCCAATGTTTATGACTGATAGTAATATATAGTCACATAAAAGCTTTAATTAGATGTTTTTGCAAGACTCACTGAATAAATATAGGACTGAAGGAGCTGTAAGGTAAGTCACTGCACTAGGGTGCTAGTCAAGTTTTATAGCAGGTAATTTGCTGGTTGTTTCAAAGGTTTCCTGAACATTACAGTTGAAAAGATTTACAGCACATTAAAGAAGGTACCTGCAGCAAAAAAACATCTGAATCCTCCAAAGTAGACGGGTCTGTGTGGGTATTTATGAGTGAGGGAAGAGAAAAACAAGCCAATGCCAACGTGAACAACGATGTTGGCTTCTTCATCCTGTTTATGTGGTCTATCAGCCATCAAACACAGAGAAATAGACACATTTACAGCAAAAATATAGAGAAAGGGGAGGATTTGACATTCCCATTTCATTTAACAGATTTTCCCCCAACAAAGGGGTTACTACTGAACAATTGCGAAAGCAACATAAAGCAATCTCATCCAAGGCTATACCTATTGTAGCAAAAAAGAGGAAGAGGAGAAAAAAATTGCACCTTCTACCCGGTTTCCTTCCCACAACATCTCTCATCTACAGCACCAAATAGGGAAACACCTTGTCCCACAGTCTGAAGAATCACAGCAACTATAGGACACACTTCAGCCCCCTCTTCCCTGTTCTTTCTTCTAAGGACACATTTCACCTTAACCGAAAGCGCTTTATTTAATGAACACAACCTTAGATAAGAGAACAGGGAGACAAAGACAGACAAGGTCTTGGTGCGTCTGTGCGCGTATCCATGTGTGTGTCTATGTGCGTCTGCGTGGTGTTTAAGATGTGAAAGACAAAAGGCTGCAGGGGTAGGAAAAAAAAAAGAAAAAAAATCAGAGGTGCTAGGTTTTGTGAGCACAGCAGGAAAAAGTGCTGAAAGCGGTGGAAATGGACAGCATTAGTGGGATTTAGTGGAGGGTATTTCCCTGTTTTCCCTGTTTTCCTGAGAGACACAAACTGCTTTCGTTGGCCTCTGTTGAGTCTGGCGCTGCATGTACAAATGATATAAATAATACTGGTCACAGTATAAACATAGTCATGTGAAAGTAATAATACAAATACCAATCATGTTTTTGCTACAAAGTTCAGTGTATTTGAAAGACATATTTGTGATAAACCACGATAAAATAGCAGATATTTGTGAAGTTAAAGGAAATGTAAAAATATAAAAATACAAATAGAAACAGTAGGGTGTATATATTCTCCTGCTTTCTCCCTGCCACAGCTGAACCATATTTTACCTGATTAGTTGATCTAGTTCTTCGTCATTTTCCACCCTCACTTGACTATTTCAGCTCCTAATTTTTCATTGTTCATGGCTACATTCTTCCATGGTCTGTAATGCTGTTCATGCTCCTTGTCCTTTACCTATTTTTTCCTTCATTAATGCCTCAATTCATATTTAACTAGAAGTTTTCTGTTCCTTTACACCAGTTTTAAGTGATTAGAAAAGCCTATTTCCAACAAAGAAATCTATTTAAAATATTACATGATTAATTTTTGTGAGCCGAAAAAAAATCTATATTTTCTTATTTTACTTATTCATTTTTAAATTAGTTTTGGTTCATAGCTACTTCTACCTTGACCATTATAGTCCATGTGGGAAAAAAAAGTTTGAACACCACTGCTCTAGTGGACTTGCGAAGACATTTCGCTCAGCTGGGAGAATCTTGTGACAGTACATTAACCCAGCACTCCATAAATCTGGCATTTATGACAGAGGGGCAAAACTGTTGAATTGTTAAAAGAAAACCAAAAGAATTTCTCTATGTAGTTAGCCAGAAGGCATGTAGGGAGAAAGGCAAACACATGAAAGACAGCACTCTGGTTAAATGGGACAATATTTCAACTTCTGGCTTTTGGAGTTGACTTAAAAATGAATGCTGCAAAACATTGGGTAATCCTGGAAGAAAACCTGGTAGAGCCAGCAAAAGATTTAACACAAGTCTGTATGTAAGGGTATAATCAAAGTAAATTCATGAGTTACACAAATTACATTTACTGGTATATACACTCCATCCAATCTGCTATTTTAAAAAGAATAATGGGCAAAAATATCAGTCATATGAGCAAAACCGGTATAAACATGTCCCAACAACACTTGCAACTGTAAATCCAAACAATCTCTTCTACATGCAAGGTTTTACAAACTATTAACTAAGGAGGCTGATTGCAAGTCACACTTGATTTGTATTTCCAAAAACCATATACCATTTTGTAAGTAGTGATTCAATGCCAAAGGTACACTGCTACTTTTGCAAGAAAAAAGCAAGGCATACCAATCTTATATATAAAAAAGGACATGATGTCAACTTTTGCAACAGGTTTTTATTAGTTTTTCAACCTTGCAACTAATAATAAACAACAGACTATCAACCTTTAAACTGGTCACTTCCAAATAGAGCGTAACCCTATGAAATAAGAGTCATGGCCACAGTTAAAGCAGAGAAAGCCACAAGTTGTCTGCTCCTGGGAGCCAAACCCTGACCCAACCCCCCCACTTTAGCACTTCCATAGGGAACACAAGCTAGCACTGTTTGCAACACAGGCTCTCGTGATTCAATTAGGAACACAGTCCTCTTGGCTGTCTAATGCAATCAGGCTTGTGTGAAGGCTATTAGACAACTGGCATTCATTTCACCCCAAACGTACACAAACGATATATTCATTTCTCCCACCAGGTTTCCATGTTTGTGCAATTAAAAAGTCTGGAGCTCTGTGTTGCTTCTCACACTCTAAGCCAGGATAGAGACATTGTGTCACCACTGTTGACCCGCAAGGTGTAAATCACTTAAAAACTTAGAACGCTCACTTGTGTCCCCCAATTAAAACTCAAAAGAAACCCATCTTTAGAAAGCCAGGGCAGCAACCCAACATCACCAAGAACCACCTGCTGAAAGAAGAAACACCTTATAACCAGGGCTTTATTTAACAGCAAGTGCAAGCATCTAGATAAGACACAAATTATATTATCATATTAATGTTAATTATTAATATGTTAAAGACTTTCAGTAGACAAGAACGGACAAGATCTTTATATAGCATAAAGGTCATTGACTGATTTTTGAATCTTTAAATAAAATTGTATGTAATATGAAGAATGAAAAATATTTTATTTAAATGAATTGCCATGTTTTTCTGCTGCCTGAGTGTGGTGCTTTTTTCAAACAAGGTGCTTTCTATAATCAGTATACCAGAAGGACAGGACGGTGCATACAAGCCACTACTGAGGGTAATGTGTCTAGATGTGAACTGATTAGTGATAATGTATTTGTCACAGAGGAGCTTTTCCTGCAACTTGTGTAATTTTTTCATACATGTTATATATATGTATGTATTATAAACTCTTCTCACAAAACAGCTTAAAGAAATGGAGTGAAAATCAAACAGCAACTTGTAGTGCTGGTCACAGAACGTGGAAAAAAAACGCTCTGACTTTTCCCTCGTCTTCCAACCTAATGTATATCTTTAATAGACATCTATAGTGTATGGCAGATTGGGTTTGTGTGCAGCAAGGGACATGTATCATGGAATACGGCAGGACAGCAAATTCATTGAAAACTGACTTTTCTTCTCAGCATTTTGCTCTAAGCTGCAACTCTTCAGCAGTTGTCATAGAGCTCAGATCCCAAATCCCCATATTTTCTGCAGCTTCCTCTGAGACAGATTTGGAGCTGAAGTTAGCAGCAGATTAGCTAGAGTTGTGGGAAACCTGGGGAATGAGGACGGAGGGAGCAGGTATCTCGGCAAGCCTGAGGCTCAAAATAGACACAATATACACAATGTACATGCCCTGAGCAAATATAAACCCTACGACAGTCCAGCAGCACAGGCACACAACTTAAGTCCATTTTCCCTAATTCATTAACTCCAAAATATAAATAAACAGGAACCATCAAACGAGCTGTAAATAATCCATGTATGGCCACAGCCCAGAGGACAAATTCAATTCACTGCAGGGGCTTCAGCTCATGTAAATCACATATAAAATGTTTACCATTACAAGGTTTAGTACATGGAAGGACAAAAAGAATTGTGGAGAGCACCACACCACAAGTACCTGAAGCTAATCTGATAAGCAAAACACTGGTCATAAAACAACCACAGTAAATTAATTGACTGCCAAGTGACCTTACTGTCATTAGCTCACTGAACTCCCAGAAATGACATAGGCAGGCACAATGCAGAACTTTCTTCTATTGCTGCAATCATATCTTAATATTAATCAAAATAAAAAAAATATAATTACATTTTTAAATGAAATTTTAAAAAATCCATTCATCAAAAGTCAAAACAGAATCTAGCCAGTTGTAGTAAATCGAAAGAAAATGTGGGCAAAACCAGTGCAGGTAAATGTTGGAGCAAGTAATTTTTTATTTTTCTAATAATTACTTAATGAATTATTTTAAAACTGTAAAAACTAAGATCTAACCAGCTCTTTGCCCCGAAGACATTGAAGCAAATAAATTACTTTTTTTTTTCTGATGGATGCCTTACAGAATTCATAAATTAAGGTTGTGTTGAGTAGGGGATCAATCATTTATCAGAAATATAGAGTAGTGCACAAAAGTCAACCTCATCACCTCCTACGCAAAATGCATAGAAATTAATACTATGATGTGCCAAGCATTACTTCTGTTGGTCCTCTGATTAAAAACTGGCCTGTTTGCATTGTGGTTATCAGTGAAAAATTCCAACGGGGCGGGAATAATTGAAAACTATCCTAACCACAGTTTTTCCATAACGTCTGATAACTACCATCTGTCAATAAAGGAGGAAACAGATGAAAGGAGAGTATCACAGGATTTATGCATGCAGAACAGTAATAAAGTCTGGAATTTTCACTGCCGTCTCAGTTTTTTTTCTCTACTCCCCCCTTTTTTAATGCAGAGAAAAAAAAAGAGGCAAAAAATGTGGAATGGTGAAATTACAAGCATCTGAGCCAATGCATAGACACAGAGTATAATATGAACAAGTTCAGAGGGTGGGTGGTTATGGGGAACAATGTGGAAAGGGTCATTTCTTGCAGGCAGAACACTTGACAGCTTGCTCTCCAGAGGATGTAGAATGTCCAATCACATTGCTAGTGAGCCCCTTAGTACACCAGTCTGCAGATGACTGGGGTGTGGCAGGAGGCAGGCCTGAGTGTCGGCATTAATCTCCATTTGGGACGGAACGTAAACCTTGCACAATGCTCATCATACGGAAATTATCCCTGTATTCCATTATCTGTTATGACAGATAATTAGTAAGACTTGGAAAGAAATGTCAGTTAATCCAAATGGTAGTTTTTTTAAGTTGAAATGATCAAATTTTCACTCGCAGTTTACCTGTGCTCACATTACCCCATATACAGAGCAACTAATTAATTACATATAGTACTGGAAAAGGGTAAGATTTTCAAATGAATGCAAGGTGATTATTTATTATGAAATAGCATAATTGAAATGATTAAGTAAAAGTAATAAATAAATACAAATCTAAGAAAAATGTAGGCCGGTGGCATTGAGATGCAATTTAAGATCCAGCCAGCCATCCATCCATTAACTATCTCCTCTTATCCTTCTAGGGTCATGGCGGTGGGCTGGTATATTGGACATTATGGGATATTATGTATCAGCAGTGATGGGGAAGCAACAGAATTGGGAAGGGATGACAAAGCAATGCATTGGTACAAAATGGGTGTGTATATAACAATCTCAGCCTGGAGTCAATTATATCACAACCAGAAAAATACAGAAAAGATACTTAAACATCATTAAATGTCAAGTCACTTAGACTGGCAATAAAATGAGGGAATATTGTAGTGATCACATATCAAAGTATTATGTTGTCTTTGATGAGGCAAACAAAAAGGCAGGGCCTTAACAAGATGGACCAAAATATGCAAACCGTCCCTGAAGCAACATCCACCAAAGCCTGATCACTGTACAGCTGGTTCAAAATGGGCCCTGTTGAAAAAATCTTTTATTTCCCCTCCTGCTCAACAAGAGAAAATTACTTGCATGTCAAACCCCTCAGTTTTTAGCACAGCTACCTAAGCCCACGATTCATACATTTTAAGGCACTTGTGGACGACTGTATTTACACTACATGCTCTCCTAGATGCACCGATCGATGTGTCTTAACTCTTTATGAGTTTTGACTGGGGGCTGCCAGCACCTCAGCCTCCAAAACCCCCAAACGTGCCCTTTTCTCAAGGACAGCCAGTTGCTAGGGCAACAGGCACGATTGCTATGTAAGGCAGCTTCCCCGCTCCGTTCTGCAGGCTGCACCCGGACCTTAGAGCCCTGATCACAGCCACAGACTGCTGATGATACTGGGACTGGGTGGACAAGCATGGTGAGTGGAGGTAGAAGATAAGGGATGGATAAGAATGGGACTGGTGAGACAATTTAATGATAAATAACCTCAGTGACACATTAAAGATGGGCAGTGTGTCAGTGTTGAATTCACACTTGCCTTGAAAGAGATAAACCATATTGGTTGAAATATACAGCCAA
Source organism: Girardinus metallicus (assembly GCA_903067095.1). Classification (NCBI taxonomy): domain Eukaryota; kingdom Metazoa; phylum Chordata; class Actinopteri; order Cyprinodontiformes; family Poeciliidae; genus Girardinus; species Girardinus metallicus. The sequence continues at coordinate 53,950 of CAEGAE010062870.1, read as the reverse complement.
GTACAAGCAATAAACATCCTCCAAATGTCGTGTGATGGTTTCAACACCCCTTGGAATTTGTAAAATGTAATCATTAGTATCTGTTCCAACAGTCGGCATTTGTTTCTGCATAAAACAGAGCAAGCAGTTGGCCAGTATAGGTGAAACAAGCTGAGGGATGTGCTGTGGTGGTTGAGTCCTTTGTGCCTCGAGGCAGTTGTAGAAAATAGCTGACGGAGGCAATCACTTGTCTGTATGTGTCTTTTTGTTCATCTGTTTGTAAAGAGCAGCACGTAGAGCAAGAGAGAACAGAAAAAGAGAGGAAAAAGGGGTGAGGAAGAGGGGGTAACAGCTTTACCAGAGTCCAAACAAAGGCAGCAAGCAGCAGTTCTAAGCTCAGCAGCAGAGGCTCCCTAAGGTGCAGTCTAGCTGATAGACAGGTGGCATAAAGGGGTTGTGTGTTGTCCAGTCAGTAGAGACAAGGAGTGTCTCAGATGAGGGAAGGAGGACGGATAGGAGGGAGGAAAGAAGAGGTGGGGGTTGCATTGCAAGACGCAGCTGGTGCTGAGGACTGTCACTGTCCCAGTGTACAACTCCAATGCATGTCTATAAACACACAAAGAGAACATCCCAAATAAAGAGCAAAAATTATTTTACTTTTCATATTCAAAATCATTATTTTTTTGTCTTCAGTCATCTTTCTTTGCAGTGTATTTATTCAAGATTATAGCAATTCTTCTGCCTACAAGCATTTAATGAGGCAGCAGGGAATCTAAAGCAAAATTTGACATCCATCTTATCTAGAAAGCACAGCAGTTGTAATGGGAATAGTTTGCATGCAATCATGCATCCAGTAAGCACATGTGCTTACACTTCATACACAAACATACTTAAATACAGCCAAACTCCTCTGTTGCAATGAGAAGTAAACACATGGTGATATAATTTTCTTTTTGTTTGTGGGCAGCCTTTTAAACATCTTGTAAAAAAAAAATTAGTTTGAATAGAAATTTCCAACCTGACAGACTTCCAGGCCTCAAATTGTGGTTAAAATAAATATAAAGTAGATAGTTTGGGTGGTACTCACTGATCTGATAATGGCACTCGAATGGATAATAAGTTCATGCAAATTTAAGTCATGAAATGACATGGGTGATCTGAACACCAAAATTGGATTTTGGATAAAAACATGTAGATTGAGGGCTTAAAATCCAACATTTCCACAAATGCCATTCAACCATCTCTTGAACTCAACACCATCTCTGGTATTGCTGGGGGAGGTACTCTTGAAGTCACTAATGGCTGATGTTTAAACATATAATGTATTAAATAGTCCAATGATAGCTGTGGAGAGAAGTGGTGGCCTGGGCAAATTTTTACTGAGTGAATAGATTGACTAATTAGCCTTTATGTAATTGACTCATTGAAAACAAGGTATCCCTATGCTATTCATATGCCTACACAGTGTCTTTCACTCCTCCATTACTATATCCTTAACCCTGATAAAAGAGGGGACTCGGAAGGCTGATCTTTGTAGTAATCAATGGTGGTTGTTCATCGTCGACCCCTCAGGTCAGTGAAATTAAGCACCCAACTCGCACACAGAAATAGGGCCGATGCTTAGGCACATGGTGAGATAGGGACATCCTTTGTTACTTTTGAAACCCTCGCCTTGGAGTTTCCCAGAAATGCTCTCATTCCGGTTCCACCTGTGTAGGGATGGTCTGACCCCACAATGATACTATCTAAGAATAGTGAAGTAAGCACTGTGACCCTTCCATGAAGAGAAGCAGCTGCTTTGGGGTTATATGAATTCTAGTTCAGGGTCAGAAGACTGATGTAAATAAATATTACAATATTACAAAGAAATATAAAGCACTGCCCCAGGAAGACAAATAACACCTAGCTTTGAAAGAAATATTTGCCCACATAAAGACACATCTTTATTTCTCAATCTAAAATGTTACAAATCGAACCATTTTTAATAAGATCAAAATATATTTTGTTAATGGAAAAAGATATCCAAAGCAACTTTTCTGTGAAAAAATGACTCCCCCTAGACCTAATAACTGGTGGTGATATCCTAAGCTGTAACTATCAAGCATAACTGTCAATGAATCTTTTACATCTCAATGGAGAAGTTTAAGAGGATTAATTAATAGTATTCATTTTCACTGTTTAAGATTGCAAGACCTTTTGTAACAATAATACTTCATGCTATGTTTGACAGCTAAATGTAGCAGCTGTATTCTGTTTCTTTTTGAACAAATATGTTGAAAGGCCCACTTTCTATTTGGGGAAGGCCTCAGGTGTACTTCCTTAGGGAATTCCTGTTTAAGCAAAGTTAATCATATGAATAAATCTGGTAATACCACATGTATACATGTGGTATTACCAGCCTGAAAGCGTAGCTACCCCCTTGACTTTGCTCTGCACATTCCATCAGTGCACATCTGACATATCTGCACAGGCCAGTCACATATCATCTTTGACACTGACGTTGTAGTCCTGAAAGGGTCACTATAAAAATATAATGGTTGGGTAGCTTTGTCTTCCTTTTGGCAGAAAGCTTCTGTTCTTAGGCATAAACTGACAGGTGTGTGAATCATCAAAACTGCATATATTTTTTCCCTTAAATGGAAGAGATCTGGTGCAGTGGGACACAAAAACTGTTTATTATATACATATTCACCTACCCTAAAACACACACAAAGCGTGTTTAAAATCCAAATTTTTAAGGCCTGATGAACATTAAAAAGAATTTTGGGCAGCCTCAAATAAGTGAGGGTCTGCAAAAAAATTCTGGAAGATTAGTCTTTAGCTCCTGGAGGCAGTGGGATTATCCCAGAGAGTCTAGAGGGGGTCGTGTCAGCTGCACTCATTGACTAAAATCCCCATCTGCAGCACACATATGAAATGCCATGTGCAAATAATCTTTAGACATCTTAGCCAGTGCAGAAATACCAGGTAGATGTGGTTTTCCACAAAATGCCAGACAGGGCTTATGTACATTTGTCAAGCATGTGTGTCTTTGTAGATCAGGTTACCAAAATCCTTTATCCTATGCTCCTTTTAAAAAAGCCAACATACCAAAGGAATTTATAAAAAAAAAAAAAAAACCTGCGTGGTACATATTAGGTTTAATCAACTAAAATATTTGTTAACAACAAATATTAAGAAACATAGGTACATTTCAATATTTAGGCACAGAGATATTTCCATCTTTTGCTGCTGATTTCCTGCAGAGAAAATAAATAAATAAAACCTTTTAAGACCATCATCCAATAAAAAGAGGTAAAGTATGTAAATCATCTTATCAGCGCACAAACAGGTTCTGACTCGGCAAGCTCAATTAGCTTGTGTTCACTGCAGTGTGCGAGAGACCACATTCTCAGCACGAGACCTGCATGAACAGAACCAGAGAGAGATGACAGACAAGGCGGACTCACAAAAGCCTGATTGTGACGGACCTTGGAAGGTCTGGAAGGAGGAAGGACTTATGGTCTCTGAGGGTTTGATGTGACTGATAACGATCTCCCAGCTAACTGAAAATGCAACAAAGTCCTAAGAAATAATTGCTTCCATTGAAGTCCAAATCCTAAAAAGAGTACGAAAGAAAATGTGGTATTGATAAATAAGCTTTGAATGATAGATTACTGTATTAAAATTGAAAGTACGCTATAACAAATATGTTGTTTCCTTTTGCATACTTCAGAATTGCCAGACAAGACCAGACAGCTTGCAGCTTTCAATTGACTGGGCTGCTGTTTAGTATGGAAGAACAAAAAGATAAATACTGAAGTGTTTGGGCATGAAGTTTGTATGTTTTGATTAAGCAGTGACAATATCTCTGAATAGTGCTGCAGTGATCCAGTTGATGCCCATCTTTTTGAAGCACTTTACTGACAGATAAAAACACATGTCTGAGATATGATTTCAATGATAGTCATCCAGTAATGGGATGTATGCCTGCTGGCACGGCATCCTCACAGATGGAATTAGCACCATCTATTGCCAAGTTTATGTTGGACCTATTCCCCATTGCCACTCTTAAATCCCAATGAGGAATAACACTGTGAATGATCCATGTGTAATTGAGCTGCTTGGAGACTCTTGTCTTGCCATGTCACAACCATGCACAGTACTAAGGGTAATGATGAAACGCATGATCATGGACCAGCATTAACAGCATAAACACATTTTTATACGAAGATTCTTTAAAATGAACTCCTACAGGGTTCCTGTATTGACAATATATGTGCTAGCCTAAAGCCACTATGAATACATGATAGCTTCTGGCCATATGAACCAATAAAACTATGCTATCGTTTGTTTGATCTCCACTCAATCTCTCAATTTGAGATAAAACAGATTGTTCATGTATATATATATATAAATATGTCTTTTCTCTACAGACTCGACACAGAAAGAAAAAAATACATATCTACAAGCAATCTGTTGAAATAGGTCATTATCGCAAAAACGTGCTGCGACTGCACGCCACCCCCAAATCAATACATGAATTGCTATATTTAGAAAGAAGGTCGCAAGGAGGAGTTAACAAAGCTCTACAAGGGATGAAAGACATCAATGTGTCAGTTGTGTGCTTAAGAGATGGCTGCTCATTTTGGATTCAAAAGGCTTCAAGTAGCCTTCTCTAGTGAGAGATGCTCTCTGTGGAAAGCGGAGATTTACCTTGCGGTGGCCAAGTATGCCAGTTAGCTGGAGCGGTAATGTTCAAGGTGATAAGAATGGCAACACGAGGAACTAGCTCTTATAAATAGTATTGCGATTTTTATGAAATAAACATGTTCAGTAGGTACAATACTATTTATTTATTGCTTTCACTTTTTTTCCCCCAAGGATGGTACACAGCACCCAGGTCAGATTACTGACCAGACTTTCAGAGTCAAGTAATCCCTTAAAGAAGAATCTGACAGCATGAAGTAGGACATAAGATTTTAAAAAGCAACTCTAAACACCCTGATCTAAGAATCTTCAAGAAAAGATGAGGAACAAAGTCACTGATATCATTCAGTCTGAAAAAGGTCACAAAGCCATTTCTGTGGCTTTGGGACTTAAGTGAACCCCATTGAGAAGCATTACCCACAAATGTAGAAACAAAACTGAACATTGAAAAGCTTTCCCAAGAGTGGCGATCTTACAAAAATTACACTGAGAACTCATCCAAAACTTGTCACAAAAGGACAACAGAGATCTCACTTTGTGTTCTGTTCATGAATGAACAATAAGAAAGAGACTGGGTAAAAGTGGCATCCATGGGAGAGTTCAAAGACAAAAACCACCGATACAGAGAGAACCCTGTGTATCCATGGGTTCTCTCTGTATCATGTTCTTTTACGTTGTAATTCCCTCCTCTGTCAGCCTTGGCAATTCAGTTCTTTATTCCAGCGGTGTCTCCCTGTGAGGTGCCAAGGTTTGTGTTTTACATTCAGCCAAATCCTCACCATTGTGATAACTTTGCACACTGAGGGTGAAAAAAAAAACTAAGACAATGGAACAGCAAAATGAAAACGCTCCCATTAATGGCTGTGACTAATCTTTTCCAGGCAGTTCTTTAAGTCTGTTACTTCAGAGAGAGGACCTACACCCATACTGAGACAGGAGGAAACGGTGTCCTTGGTATGTGTGTCTAGAGGCTCTTCCATACAAGCTATGTTGGTGGGGTGTAATGAAAACACCCTGCACATGAAAATGCACCGATACCCCCGCCCCACCAACGCCCACCTAAAAAGCCAGCATAACTCTGTCGAGACCACACAGCATTGAGATGACCACAATAAACCAGAACACTGGTCCCAGCACGAAGCAAGCATTTCCCAGGCATCAATACACTGCGAGGCCAATCCGGGCTTTGTAGTAAAGACACGCGGGTGGTTAATGTCAAACCGGAGGACCATGCAACGTGATTCTTCTGTTTAGCCCGTTTGCCATGTCTCTACTTTAGTAGTTGTTATTTCTAATCTCTCCCTCTCTTTGAGGTAGAGAGTTGTTGATCTGAAGCAAATGGAAAGTAATGGAACAATATTTAAGGAAATAGTAAGTCAAAATAACAATAAAAAAATTGTTCACTTCTTATTTGAGGTATTACTCCACGCAGGAGACTTGGACTTGAATTTCTGGATTTTTTTAAATCTTTGATAATCAGTTCTCTCCTGTAAGAATCTATAAACTCAGGATAAAAATAAATTACTTAGATCTGACGGTAATGAATTCTTCCACGTCAACAATAGAAATATTGATTTATTCCTAAAGCAAAGGTATCAGTTGTCTATAATTCTGCTTTTCCAAAGGGGCCCGCTAAATTTACTGTATACATTAAAATAAATAAGTACATTAATACGTAATGAAAATTTTACACTACGAATTGCCCTGGGATCCATGGGCCAGCAAAAAATAGGACTAAAATTTGGCTTGATGTAACATAAAAAACAATACATTTTTATCTAATTGTAAACATAATGGGTACTGAAGACAATGATTCATACAATCCTAGAGGTTTCAAAAATAAATACTTTGAAAAAGACAAAGCAAACCAGATCAGTCTTTTTTATAAGATTACTGATGACACTTTCACCACTTTCCTCTTTTTAAACCTTTGTATAAACAGATAATCCTTTAAACAAGCTGTGGAAAAGAAAGTAAAAATAAAACTCTAAATACCTAAAGGTGTCAAGGAAGAATGAGGAAAGATGGGATGTGGAGAGATTATTCTAACCCACATGCTACTGATGCATATAATGAGCTGGTAAGAATATTTTCACTGACAAGATAAGGATAAGCCTGGCAGCTTGTACAATCCCTTTCATCTTCCAAGGCATGGGTTGAAAAAAAAAATCTGTACACTTTGGATGAACCCAGTTTCTTACAAGACTTTAAAGATGCTGAAAAGCTGTGTCCAACAGCACCTTTTGTGCCCAGAGCTTAAAAGTACCAAAGGAGAGCGAAACAGCTCATTATACGGAGTAATTTATTTGCTTAGTTGCTGCCCAAGGGGACGTAAAAAAGTTTTAACATCTAGAAATTTCTGTAAGTAGTCCATTTAAAAAACTGATCTGTCCCCTGCAGCAATGAAACACCAACCCCCCTGGATGAGGCTTCAACTATTAAACCAGGCCAAGATTGTTTTCTGTGAAGCATCAAGTACGCTCATCATGCACAATTAAAGACTTAATTGAGCACCGTGATTTAAAAAAAAAAGCCAAAGTAGTTATTACAATGAGAGTGTGATATGTAAAATGGAAAACAGACAGGCTCTTGAAAAACAGTGCAAGGTGAAGAGGCAGCAACAGCCACATATTGAGAGCTCATTATTTTGTTTATGACTTTATGCCACCAAACACCAACAATATTCCATTATCTGCTTAGTTTACCGTCAACTCCATCATTAGAGCTGGTATTGCAAAGGTGGCAAATTCTCTGACATTCAAATACAACATATTAATTCTCAAAACTGTTCCTAAAATAGACTAATATGGCTACAGACTACTTGGCTATTAGAGAATAACTTTATGCTAATGCTAAAATGTTTATTTTCAGAATCTGTTTCTTGTTTAGTTTTCCTTAAACAAGAAACAAGGAAATGAGTTGAAGTTTATGGGAATATGAATGAAGCAATAATGGAAGAGGCTGCTTGAGATTAGTGCAGACATTCAGCTTTCAGGATGACAGCAACCCCAACGTACAACCAGAATTGTACTTTGATTTAGATCAAAGTATGTTTTGTGTTTTAAAATCCAAGTCTAAAATCAGAAATTCAATGCATGGGTCAGTAGACTTGCTGTTCAGATGCTCACTGACCAATCGGAAATAAGCTATTTTGCTTAGAAATGGTTTCAAATCTTTCGATATACAAAACTGGTAGAGAAGACAAGCTTGCAACTGTAAAAAGAATTGGTTCAAAAAATTGTTTTTACTTACAAAAAACATGACTTTTTTCTCTTTCAAATAACAATTATATGGTACTTTGCAGTGCTGCGTAAAATTCCAGTAAAACCATTATAGTTTGTGGTTATGATGTGGCTAAATGTGAAAATGTTCAATGGGTTGGCTTTTGCAAGGCACTGAAAATAATGACTGGTTTAAGAAATAAAATATTCTTCACCTGAATTATCCCACAAGTCAGGAAAGCATGAGTAGTGGCTAAGAGAAGAAAACAGAGCAAGGTTCCCGAAGTTGGCACAAGGGGAGAACTTTGCTTATACAGATGTGGCCTTAAAGGCATGTGTTCAATTTCAAATTCAAACACTCCTCAGAAACCTCCCAGCAAGGTTGATGACAGAAAACTCAGCTACATCAGCCCAGTGCTTGGCGTTGACATTAGCCCATGGATTTCTAAACAGCACAGAATTAAATCCCAAAATAAAATAAATACAAATATAAACTGCTTGCGTTGATTGTTGACTTTGCTCAAAAACAGCAGAGGCCCCACTGGCTGCAGCAACCTTGTGTGGACTCTATCAGCTCACAGGCATTCACTGAGGTCAACAGAGATATTGCCCTTGAATCCAAGGGTGCACTCAGTTTATTGGTTCTTCCTATTTGGCCTCCTGCAGCAGAGTCGGCTGTTAATTTAAATCAGAGTTTTTATTTGTCTTTGAGAACTGCAAGCCAAAAGAAAATAATTTTGATTGCCAAGAAAATTAAATACACAAAATAAACCTTTATAGCTCGATATTAGATTGGTAATGACAACAACTGAGATTCACAATTCAAGCTTACATACATCTTTAAGTAGTTGGTGCCAAGTTGTTGCAGACATCTGATGTGAAATACATATACACACACACATGCACACGCGCACACCTACACATATACATACATACGTATCTGCACCCCATTGAAAACCTCATGATTATTCTACCAAATATTGGTTTCTGGACTCATCCTGTCTGACAACTATTACTTTTTCCAGCCCTGTCCAAAGTTATAATTTTGTCTGCCCTGCAACATTCTGTCAGTTACATGGAAAAATAACTTTTGTTTGTATGTAGAGAAGAGAAGAAGAAAGCTTGCCTCTCCAAATACGGTGAAAAAACGTTTTAGCCTCAAGATCTAAAGAAAGCCTCCTTATTTTTAGTCTAAAAGTGTTTTGAAAGGAACTGTATCAGAAAATAGTGGAAATATTGCAGATGGCCAAATAATTTGTCTTATACAGTCAAAACAGCAGGAGCTTAATAACCTGTGTGAGAATGTTTAAAGTGTTGATATTCGTGATTGTTTGGCAAAGATGCGGATGATCTTCCCCGTTTATCTGCCGACATGCTGTCAGGCAGTTGGGTAGAAGGCAGGGGAGAGGAAGAGAAAGAGTCTGCTGCATCCCTGGCTTAGAATCCCCACCCCCAACACTCTGCTCTTTCTTCCCCCATGCTGTTTGTACTCTATCTGTCTCCTTTTTCTTGGCTTCAGCAATGAAACTATTTAATATTTAATCACCTGTAGCTCACCAAGAAGACATGTTTGTCTATGGATTGTATTACTTACTTTAGAACCTGTTGTAGCTCTGAACTGACTTCATGTGAACCTGGTTATGTAAAATGCTGTTATCACATTGCATCTCATGGGAAACGCAGAAAATATGTGAAGGTAACTAAACAGAAACCTAATAAATAACAGATGTTTTTGTCATGTTTATATCTAAAATCTGTTCTTGCCATTTCTCAGTGACATTAGGGATTTTAGCTGCAGGTAGGTTGACCTATACATGGTATTATGAAGAAGACTGAACATGTATGAATCAAAGTATTGCTTTCCATTTTTAGTTTGTTATGGAGTGATCAAGGGGCATATTTGAATTCAATGATGTGTAGAAAGGAGAGACAAGTGAGGTTGCCTCAACAGTAACCCTGACGATTGAAATAGGTATATCGGAAGTAAAATAGATGCTAAAAATGATGAGAGAAAATTAATTTAAATACTTTTCAATAAATTAGTTGATTGGTAATATTATATTTTCTATGGTCAAAATCACTATATTTACGCATTGCCTTTTGAGATACATGAAAAAATTCCAGCAGTGAGCCGGTGCAGTGAAGTGCCTCATCTCTGGTGGTTCTGTGTCAAAAGTAGTGAGCCAAGCAGGCAGCTGGCGCCTGCCCATTACCGTCTAAAAAATGCCTTCAACATTTTCTGAAAGCTTACATTAGTTAAGGTCAACAGGTACTCTTCTTCTATGCAGTAAAAAGACCAAAAACAGTGTGAAAAATACAGCTGGAATACAACTTCTTTGGCAATCCTTCCCAGTAAAGCTGCCAGAATTTTAAAAATGAAAGGAAAATGAGACATTTATTTTATTATTATTATTTTTTTTTTTACAAAAGAGTGGTAGAGATATTTGTCAAGGTCAATGCACTTAATATAAAGACAAATGTAAAACCATACACAATTTTCAATTTCAATTCAAAAAGAGAGGTCAGTAACAGAAAAAAATAAATTTAACAAATTTTACTTCATATTAATTGTGGTTTTATTTTCGTGCTATATTGTATGGAACTTATCACAGCACAATTAAAAGCTTACATGAGCTAAGGTCAAAATTGTATTGAATTGTACATTTGATTTTAGGGGAGTCAGTGTCTCAGCACACAACACTTTGAACTCATTTCACTCAAGGGTATCGTTTTCCTATGTTCTCAGTTTTATGACTCTAATCTAAGCCAAAAGCACACAATAAAAGATATCATAATTTTCCAAGTGTTGACTGACTTTTCTTTTTTTGAGAAGCAAGGTCACTGATCCCCAGGAGGGATTCCTCCCTTTAACAGTCTGTCTGATTGTTTTCTATTTTTTATCTAGGCAGATGCTTGAGTCATCAGCCTTTCTTAGCTAAGATTCCTCTAGAATGAGCTATGGCATCGAAAAGAGTACACAGAGATATTGTGAAATATCCCTGGCCTTGTCCCTAGTGAGAAATTGGAGGTTGGTGAAGAAGGATATGTATCCTGTATACTTCTAAATTCCAGGACAACCTGTTCAAGGCAGATTCATCATTCTAAAAATCATAAGTTCACAGAATTGTCAAACTGCTATGCTTTTGTGGATAAACATCAGACAACCGACTGCTGTCTATTGGGTTACGACTGAGATGTGTATAGGTGTTATAACAAAGAACCAGACCCACAGGAAGATTCCTCACCAAATGCAATGACCAGTAATGTGGAGGAAGGCACAGGGATTATATGAGGTCAAACAGACTGAATCTGAGATGCAAAAGATGGTGTTGGATAATGAGGAATGTGACAGAGGGGCATGTGGAGCAGAGCCTAACATGTGCAGAAACATCTGGAAAACGTTTACAGGCTTAAAGGCCACGATCTCTGAGTTCGGCAAGATTCAAAGAAATCGCAGGACACATTATCACTTCGACGGATGATGGATGGGCTGTGAAAAATAGAATGGAAAGTATATGTATCAGTATACTTTACGCAGTCAATTTACTGTAGGCCAATAAATCTTGTGAGGCTGTTCAACTTTAAATTAATAATCATGTGAGCAAAAGACATATACAGAACTAAAAACCTTCTACAGAAACTGGAATCCTACTGAGCCATGCAAAGACTTGTTCATCAGTGCATCTTTAACTCAGGCAACATAAATCATAAAACAGATCAGAGAAGTGAACACAGCACAATGGAAAAAAAAGAAAAATATTTCAATCACTGCATGATAAGTTATGTCGTAAAACAGAATCTTGTGCATCTTAAAAAGTGGAGCATCTGCTTCAACATTTTTTAAAGAACAGGATCAAAGTTATGCTTTTGCTTCCCGTTTTCGGAGAATCCCTTAGCTATCATAATGATAGATTTCTTCATGGAATTATTGATTAGCATGTAAGATTTTTGTGGGTGACAGATAAGAGGTTAAACTAGCCAGCAAAATTTTTGTTTCACCCTCCTGTGCATCCTTAGCAGGTGGTGAGACGGCTGGGTTTTGGAAGTTGGTGATGTAGGTGCTAGGATTGGTGTAGTAATGTAATTTTCCAAATATGCTCCCCCATTTTCAACTGAAAGACTAAGATGAAACATACAAGTCAGTTTACAGGTATAGGGGTTGAGTGGTTTTTTATTGTGAATAATAGTTTGCCATTGGTTACATTTGCTTAATTGGTGGAGGATGTTTTCAGATATTTTACTCCAGAGAATGAAATAAAGAGTCTACACAAGTTAGCAATAAATCTTTACAAAATCTATTAATAATTCTTGATTTCTCCTTGACAGCTCTATGAACAAACTGACACCTCTTTGAGCTCATACACTTGCATCCTACATTGCTTACAGGCCAAAGAGGCTGTATCGAATACACATCACATCACTAGAGCTAAATGAAAAGATTAGTAATGGAAATCAAAAAATGTTGCCTATGATGCAGCTAATAAGTCGTGTTAGTTGTGCTGCCATTTAACAAGCAAATGTTGGCGTAATGAATATCTGCTCAGGCTCTAATTTGTATTCCTTATGCTTAACTGTGACTCTTCCAACAGCAGTAGAGCAAGCCATCTATCAACAAGAGTAAGTGTGGCTCTTACTTATAATGTTGTCTGGATGCTTACGGTGTTTAAAAAGTGTTTACATTATAGCCTTTTTCTCCCCTGTTGCTGCTTTGGTCTTGCTGTTACTGAACCTCAATGCAAATCTTTTTTTATCTGCTTACACAATACTCAATGCAATGAACAACCTGGTAGGGGTGTGTTTGTTTGGGTTTTCTTTGTGTCTTATTCCAGCATGAAAGGCAGACATCAGTGGGGTTGTTCCCCACTTGCACTGTTAGCAAATTAGTGTTGCCATTAAAGACAGCAGTGGCAGGGGAAATAACAGCAGTGGCGTGAATTTGTCTGTGCTACACTGATTCCCATCCCTAAACTCTCTCCAGACCAGGAAGCAGCAATAATTGGGATTCTGACAGTATGTTATGGGGATTCATTTCCTGCTTTTGCCTGCTCCCTCCTCCCTCTTCTTTCTCATGTAATCATGTATATGTAATCAGGTCTGCACTGCTCCTTCCTATGCACTAGATCCCCCAAACTCATCTCATCTAAGGCCACATTTGATCCAAGAATTTAAGACTTTCTCTTTACCCAATTGCTTTGTTGCAACAACAGGGACCTTATTTGACAATACTTGTTAGAACTGATGCCTTCCTCACCAGGAGACAATTTAATGTTTCAATTCATTTATTTAAAATAGGGTCAATGTACAATATACATTGATCTCAGGTTGTAGATCAGGTGATAATTTCCACCTGTACATTTAAGGTCTATTGTCTTGTTCCGAATTCACCTTGAGATAGTTATCATCCATGTGACATAAAGATAGCCAAGTAACATTTCATACAATTATTTAATTTACTTGAAAATGTTCATTATGCAGTATTTCTAATTATGAAGATAGGAATTTGTCCAAACAAAAATAAAAGACAAAAGGGTATTGGGTCAAAATATCACTGAAAGCATAAGTTGATATGAATATGTAAAGTCATGAAATCAATTTTAATTCCTTTTGACTGCAGTAAATGGCTCAAAATCAATTAATCAATTCACCAAATTGCATCACCATTTTGTGCCAACAAATTGTGTTGTTTTCTACTAGTTCTGTGAACAATCCATTCCCTATACTTTGGGCTAAAATTGGTGAATCTTCTTATTTTTTTAATGGAGCCCTTTATTTTATTGGACTAAGACATTAAATGGTAATAAAATGGTTCACATCATGTGAATAATTTAATTAAATCATTATCTAAAACATTACCTTAATTCTCATTTATGAAAACTGACTAACAATAACTATGCTGGTAGATTCTTTTGGAGAGGGTCAACCACCTTTCTCACAATTGACAATGATTATAATGTATAAAATTTGTTTGGATAAGTTATCAAAACCAGTTAATTACAAGACTGCATATACAAAATGACAGAAAGCCAAATGACCACCATTCTAACCCCTGAAGGTGTGATGTTATACCAACATCCAAAGTGTTAGCCGCAGATTCTTTAAGTCAGTTGCAAAGTTGAACGTACATGAATTTGACTTGATTGTGCAGCACATTCTGCAGATGCTAGATTGAATTGAGTTCTGAGGAATTTAGAGGGCAAGTCAACAACTCAAAACGGTTGTTGTGCTCCTCCAAATCTTTGTTAGCCAATTTTTCTTTATGTTAGAGAACATTATCTTACTCAAAGAGGTCATCGCCATCATAAAATAGTTTTCTGTGAAAAGGTGTATTCTGTGTGTATGTTCAAAGTAACATTCACATGAGAAATACTCAGTTTTTTGCAATGGATGTTCTGGTGACCAAAAGCTGCGCCTTCAAAACTATAGAAGGACCACATATTTGGAGATGCCATTGTCAGACTTATTCAAATCCTTACATTTATTTCTGTTTCCTGCTTATTACACATCAGCTTTGGGAACAAAATATTCATGTGAATAAGCCACAAATATTACACCTACTGACAGGTGCCACGAGGAAGAAAAAAAATCTGAGTTTTTACATTTCACCTGTCAGTGGTGATGTTATGTGTAATCAGTGTGGGTGTAAATATGTCAGAACATCTGTCTGAATTTGACAAACGTTAATCTAATAATCTCTACCTCTAAAGTCATGTTCACCTTTCCATGCTGTCCTTGCAATATGAATGTATTGTGCTATGCAAATTTATCTTTAGCTCCCCTCAGCTAGATCCTAGAAAGCTAAGCAAACAATACCATATTTGCCGCTACGCTTTCTCCACAGTCTCTCACACCAACACATGCAACCAAGAAATGAAGCAAATTGTTATCTCTGTGACAGTTTATCTGCTTCCAAACTTTTATTGCTCAATAACATGAGGCACACTCCCACAGTTGAGACCCTTGAACTCACAATAGCATGGGGTTAGATGATCAGATTACATTGAAAGACACACATGGGCATTGTTAAGGGAGTTTGCAATTCCACCCATGAACAACTCTCGTTGTGCCCCAATGAGGGGAATGCTTTTCAATCTGGAGAAACCGGCAAGGGCAAAGAAAACCTGATGTGACACTGTGGTGAACCATCTCCTCAAGACTCTGAGGGGAAATTAGATCTGTCTTTTTAGGACTGTCTCTGCTGAAAGGCCTTTGCATGGTTCCTTGCATTCACTGCAGTTCTTAGAGAGGAAACTTAATCTCACATGTAAGACAATTGCAGAGAAAAAGACCTTTGCAATTTGCTGTAAGCACCACCTTATGGTGTCAATATTTTGACAGATTTCTTGACAGCATAATTATTTGTCAGAATCCCTGCCAGTGGTTTAATTGTTACATGCGTAATTACGTGTTTAGTTGGAAAGATGTTGGAAGAGAGCGTTTGTTGTACAAAATAGTGTCTGAGTCTTGATTCCTATGTGAGTTGGTGGGGCAGCCTAATTCCATAATGAAAGAGGATATCTTACAAACCCTTTGATGGCACTTCTCGTAAATCAATTCATTACCCCATAATATTGGCAGGCAAAGCACATCTTTCACAGATCAATTTATTATCCAACCTCTTGCAGCTGAAAGGCAGTGGTTGACCACAGCTTCAAAAGCTGATATCAGTTTTCTGTCTTTAGGAAGCTGTCTGGAGAGCAGACAAGCTATGCCTTCCATCAGAAAGAGGTTTCTAACAATGGAGAAACCACCAGAATAATATCAGCGTTACTGCGTTGTATTTTCTTTCAATAAACTTCACAATCATTTATGCTGAGATGTATAACTATTGCATGGTGTAAAAAAAATGTCCTGCATCACATTTTGCAAAAAAATGTCCTGCATCACTGTTTAAAGCGGTCATATTCAGTTACTACATTAAATGTTCAAAATGGGTAATAATGATAAAATTCTATTTTCAAGTACGTATTTCTTGTGCTTAGAAATTGTTCATTTCTTTTTGTCTTATGTATTTGTAGACCATAATACAGTCAAATTGTATGAGCATGAAGTGACCTCATCTCTTATGTATCCCGATTTAGCTATATCCTTCAATCGCAACTCACTTTTTGGCCAATCAATTACCCTTACTTTTTGTGGCAAAGAGAAGTCAGTGGATCAGAAAGTAATCTGATTTCTAGTCATATTACAACACTTAAAACTGAATCAATAAAAAAAGAAAAATTGAATATCGGCAATAAATCTAATACCACTGTGTCAAACTCAACACTGATCTTAGTGTTGAGTTTAACACAGATGACCGTAGCACACTAATTGATGGACTGGAAAAGTAAGTGTAAGTGAAAAGCAAAAGTAAGTAAAGTAATCTTAACTAGATTAGATAAGATTTTATTTGGCAGGCCAGAATTACTTTGTACCATTTGGAATTTGCAAATCTGAGCAAACACAGACAAATTTCTCACAGCTCCATTCTTGGGCGACTTTTATTCAATGTGTGTTTTGGTGTTATTTTCTTAATGTATTTCTTGTTTTTAATTTGATTGTTTTTATTTTTCTTTATTTTTCTTTATAAGGCATTTTAAATAGCCTTGTTTTAAAATGGTGCTATACAAATAAACTTGCGTGGCCAAGTCTGAAAGATGAAAGTAAAGTAGAAACCTCTATCTTTAAATTCACCACATTCACAATGAATTTCATATATATAAATAAATATTTTAAAAAAAGCATTATGAATGCTTCATGCACTTCCTAGCTATTTTCAAGTGCTTCTTACTGGCCTATGTTCCATAAGAAGATGCTTGTGTCAGCCCTTATTAGTAGTCATTGAGCTTTCCCAGCAGTGTTTGTACGGCTGCACCCATCCCGTTTCCCTCCCAGCATACAGACTCCGGGGAAGTGCTGTAATTACAGACTCACATATGAGAGGCAGGAATAAACCGATCAGAAGCACAGGTGGGTGGTTTGAGGTTCTTGGACGGATCAGCATGACTCCAGTCTGAAAGCTATGCATGTCATGCTGCGTTGAGTGATCAAGATCTCTAACAACAATGGCCAAATACCACCTGCCAGACTATGGATAGGGCATGGTGCAGGTAAATGTTGGGTGTATCGATGTTTTGAAAAGCTTGATCAATTCTCCTTTGAGGGATTCCAATTTACAGAAATGTGGACAGTTTTGAAAAAAAAAATCTCTTTGGTCTGTTAAATAAATAGAGACACCTCACCAGCATTTTGACAAATTAGATGTCTTTTTTTCTGTCTGTTTTGTTGATGATGAGAAAGGACATATTGGTAAAAAACAAAACAGAAAATGGGTAATTTTCTTATTTTGAAAGAAATATTTTCTTTGAGTTAAAAAAATTATATATATGTAGTTTGAATAAGGTGAAAATTATTTTTTAATTACATATTAAAAAGTGGTAGTTTTAACTGCTCATTTTATACTATCAGAAAAAACTACCAACCACAGCTATCTAATTTTGTCATGATCAGGAAACATTATTCCCACAAAACCTTTAAGAATAATTAAAATAAGCCATATTCCAGAACATTTATATTGGAAATAAATAGGAGATCAATGTACCCATTATGGAAATGTGATGATGGTTTCAGTAAAACTCTGTATAAAACATATACCTTTCATCATATTTTTTATGAATGACCTTATAACACTATTGTATTTTACTGAAAAGAATCTCTCAATAGTGTATATTGAACTACCATACATAGTCACTGCATAAATAAAATCCTTGTGTGGTGGGATTACTCTGTTATAGTGGAAAATCACAGTGATTCATTGGACTTAAAAGGATGATAACATAAAAAAAAATACAACATACCTCTACAAATGGTTCCATTTTCCACAGCCTCATTCCCGGCTTTGCACATACAGCGCCCAATGGGTACCAACCATTCTCCATCACCATTGCAGTAAAGCTTTATGGGAACATCCACCTCTTCTGCGTTAGGGATACAAACACCCCTTGCAGCCACCAGCGAGGTGCTCTCTGCTCCAGACAGAGTCTCCTGGAACAGTGCCCTATTAGTGATGATTCGAGGACACTTTCTGTAGAAGACCCGGACTGCGATGAGTGACATGCAGCCGCCGTAGTCCTGAAAGGCCAAGTAAAAGCCATTTTTCGACACAGGGCCAAAGCTTCGCACCTCCGTATTAATCTTCATCACTCTTCCTCCAAGGTCCACCTGGGAGAAGCTCTCATCTGCCGCAATGGTGTCAACCTTGATCCAGGGGTTTTCCATCCATGCCGGGGATGTTCTGGTGGCTGTGTCAGAATCTGATTCATAGTAATATAGATTAAACGTTTCTTTACAGGAGCCTGGGACATTCGGGATGCTACTGCAGTCCCTAACAGAGAATTTCATCTCCACGTGGATCCGTTGCGCACCACGACGTCTGATGTATTTTGTCCGTACCCAGTTGTTCTGATTGCTGTCGAAGACATTACAGACCTGGTATGTCCTGATGGTGTTCATGTGTTCATCGTAGCCGCTCACCTCCTCCCACTGTGAAAGGGCAAATAAAAACAGCAGATAAATATTTTTCTTGTGGTTAAGTTGGACTGTAGCATTAAACTTGTGGAAGACAAATAGTGCTCTGTAATTGAGGAAAACAGTTATTCTGATTAATTTAATTAAGTCTAATTGAGTATTAAAGCACTAGCTGGGTTGCATGTTCCTTATTAATGTAAACTGTCTTAAAGTACCGGTAATGCAATTTCTCTGGTGATTAGCAAGTATGTTTTCAGGAAGACTTTGTAATAAAGTTGATTACTGCCACTAATCAGCTTACAGTAATATTATGATCAAATTGATTACATGGCGATGACAAATAAAAGTCCTCTGAAAACTCAATCTGCAAGGATGCATTTGATACTTTTAAAAGACTGAATGAGAAACAGCTTTTTCGGTCTAAAATTTACAATCAGAAATCAGTGCATACAATATAGCAGTAAGTGGTGGAGTAAGCCATGTTTATATATATATATTTTTTTTTTTTCTTACAAATTGATATATATTTTTTTTCTTACAAATTCTTTATCAGTGTCATGTAATGTTGCAAATCCCAGCAAGCCATAATCAAGCCATAAACAGCAAACTTTTATAAATTGTTTAAATACAACACAGATGATAAATCAGAATTTATGTAGAATTTATATTGTATGAGTTTTTCGTTTAGAACTGAATGCAGTTGTTCAATGCTATTCTAAAGAACTTTCCTATGTTGATGCACTTGCAAAGAGTATTCCAGAGAATATTCTTTACTTGTATTCTTGTAAAGAATATTCACAAGAATATTCTTCATTCAAGAGAATAAAGAATATTATGGAGAGAATAAAGAATATTCTCTTGAACGCATATTCAAGAGAATATACGCCTTGTCATTTTGAGTTCACACTTTGACTATCCTCTTCAGATGAAACTAGGGCTGAAACGATTCCTCGAATGATTCGAGTACCTTGATTACTAAAATTCCTCAAGGAAAATTTACCTGCCTCGAAGCTTCGTTAAGTTATGTTTTATTATTTAGCGCACCGTGTTCCGCCTGGAACATTATCTGCGTAACACATAGCTCTCACTTCTGCCTCCGAGTTGTTGACGAAAACTAAGTGTCAGCGGCATAATGTCCAATTTTCAAGTTCGGCCCGTGGGATTTTATTGAGTGATGATAATGCCCGGCTTTTTATCGTTTTTGGGGGACCAATAAACATCCTTAAAATGACTGGCACGACGCCTGGAGTACGGCAGCCTTAATCCTTCGGGAGCTTCTGGTTGAAAGCGAACGGTAGGAAGAGCAATGTAGAAGTATTTATACAGGTGAGCGGATAGACTGAACACGGCGGGCAGCTGAGTCGTTGGTACTTATAGAATAAGTGTAGCTTTACGGACGAACCGCACAATAAATTTCATATTATTACGGTCTCAACAAACGGTAACGGTACATGGCTTATAGGTGAGTATGAGGGGCCGTTTAGGACAAAAACTATGTTTTGTCTCTCACACACTACTAAAAACTCATACACACACACAAAATATTGAAATTACACATATATACTATTAAAATGCCACACATACAATTTTTACGCATACACAAAATACAAAACTGCATATACAGTACAAAATTATCACGTATGCATAAAATTTTTCTCTCACACACACACAAAATACTAAAATTGAGCATATACACTAATATGCCGTTCTCTCCCGCTCTCTCCTCAAGCGTTCGGAGGTCCACTTAGGGCTCTACTCCGGTTCAGTAAGCGGCCTTAGAACCAGCATTATAGCCGGAGTAAGCGGCCTTAGAACCAGAATAAGCCCTATGTGAACCTCCGAGCGCTTGAGAAGGGAGCAGTAGAGAACGGCTGGCCGATATTAGCGTTCATAAATCGGAACAACCTTGAGCTAAACGCCGCTTACTTCGGCTCTAAGTGAACCTCGAGCACTTGAGGAGGAAGTGGAGCTAAAGCCGGAGTTAGCTAACTCCAGCTCTAACGCCAGAGTACAGACCTAAGTGAACTTCCGAGCGCTTGAGAAGGGAGCGGGAGAAAACGGTTTGCCGAAATTAGCGTTCATAAATCGGATTAACCTTGAGCTAAACGCCGCTCACACCGTGTAGCTCCAGTATCCAACTTGAAGCTGACGTCACTGTGGTATCAACAATTGCGACATCTGATCTCCAAATTATGCCCCGCCTCTTCCGTGACAACTCACACATACAAAAGGTGGGTCTATATTTTATTAGTTTATATGTGCAATCTTAGTCTTTTATGTATGCATGTGAGAAAAAAAAATAGTATGTGTGTGTGATTAGTGTATATGCGCAATTTTAATATTTTGTGTGTGTGTATTAGTTTTTAGTAGTGTGTGAGAGACAAAACATAGACTTTGTCCTAAACGGCCCCTCATAGGGGAGCACGAAGGTGCCGTAAGTATCCCGTATTGCCCCCCCCACCCCCGTTATTACATTAGTCCCCTGGTCTATTTCCTCCCCTTCACCCCCATCTTACGTTTGCTCGCCTGTCCCCTACTCCAGACGAGCCCCCTACTCGTCTTTAGTAGGGGGCTCGTCTGGAGCCCCCTACTAAAGACGACATTTCCCCGTATTCCCAAACAGGTATGGGGCAAGGTGAGAGTTCATCTATTAAACTGACTGAAGATGAAAACATAAACTAAAAGCTGGAGTATTGACATTTTTATAAGTGTATTTGTGAGCCTGCCTCTTTATTATTAAATTCAATATAATTTCAGATCTTTGTATAACTTTGTATAATATTTCTTCTGGTTAACTTAGAAAGTGAGCTATTATTGTTACAGGTTAGTTTTGTAAACTACAGAAAAGTAACTGTTAGAGAAGCTCAAATAAGAAAACTTAGACTCATATTGATATCTGATAGTAACAGCAGTATCATGTCACATTTACCTATATTTTATTTTATAATTTTTTTTATCCGATTACTCGATTAATCGTAAGAATAATCGGTAGATTACTTGATTACCAAAATATTTGTTTACAACAGCCCTAGATGAAACCTCTGCCTTGGCCATGGATCAGAACAACTTTAAACGCTGCGCTCTCCAACCACCACTGCAGGTCACGACCTCTACCTAAGCATTTCAGCCAAGTAAAAAGAAAAATAAAACTCTTTTCTCATCCATTGAACAACTTTGCATCTGCACTGCAGACTCTACTTTCTCTCTCCCCCTTCACTCTTCACTTCACAGCTGATATAATTTCTCAAATTAGTGCCCACTTATTGAGGACTTTGACAGATTTTAACGGGCAGAGAGAAGAAAGTCACCCTTCTTGTTACAAACGCGCATTCTATCAAACACTTTGACTAATTAGAACAGCTTTAGTTCTTAAATCCCATGTCCCTCTTAATTATGGCTACCGTAATGCTTGGTTTTACCTAGACCTTTACAACGGCCAGGCAAAACACAGATATCTAATGCAACAATAGAAAATAGAGTTGTTTTTTTAATTTTTAATTTTTTTAATTTTTTTTAATTTCTTGCCAAATTTTTACCTGGCAAGTACAACTTAAAAAAATGACAACATATTAATTATTTTTAAAGTTGCCTTTCTATAAGAGATACCTGATATGCACAATATACACTATAAACCCATTGAAAGAAGAGTATTTAGAAAAACTGCTGAGCAAGACAATTTGAATTTTCACATTTGTTTAAAAACAGCTGTCTCCCTAAGGGTCATCACTGCGGCGTTCAGTACAAAGGCATGGTTGCATGTTTATTTTGCCAGTTTAGAATGTTGGGGTTTAAGGGTAAGACAGTCTTTTGCCCACTACTGACAGACATCATCATCACAGGTCATGAGCAGCCATTGACCTTCCTACTTGTTGAAGAGCAGTGGGGAAGCTGTGGGCCAATTAAATGGGAGCAGACAGGCTGTTCTGATGAGAACAGAGCGTTGAACAATCGCAGTTTAATAAAATGAATGTGAAGACAGGTGGGGGTGGCTACTAATGAGGGATGCAGGAGAGGGGAAACTCTAGAAAAAAAAAGTGTTGGCAGTAATGTGGGGGGAAGGGTTGAGTTGAACAAAAAAAAAGAGACCCCAAACAAAATGTGTTTTGATGAAGGGCCTCCTTTTGTCCTGTCATGGCCTTTTTGCCCTCCTTTCATCACAGCTAGTGGAGGGAAGCAAATGGGGCATAATAAGAGCCTAACGATCAAGCACAGAGTGTGAAATTAGAAGAAACGTCTTCATTTTCACAGCTTTTTTACCCTGGCTCTAATCAAGAGGGCTCTAAAAGGGTGGTCATGTGTTTTAACTGCAGCAGGTGGAGGTAACAATGGTGTTGGATGTCAAGATAGATTAGCTAGATGGAAAGAGGTTGCCTCAGATAATGATGGACATGAAAACACAAGGTTATTATTGCACTGAAATCCTGTTATATTTGGCAAGATGATTTCATGTCCCTGAGCTTTTTTATGTGGATAAGATGTAAATTTTAATTTTTTTATTGATCAGAAACACTGGGAAATTTTTCAAGGTCAATATGCAACTTCTTTTTTCCAAAATATAACTACTTCATCAAGCCTTAACGAGGAAATTAGTTTTCATGCTGCACATGCGTTACTGAACAAAGGATCACACTTTTGTGATGAAAACTAAATGGTGTGAAACAAAATGCCTGACTAACTCCAGACAAAAGCATTCTGTTTTGTGCTTTAATTGCTCTTGTCAATGATCTGAGTCCAACATTCCTGGACTGCATGATTCACAAAAACTAAGTCCCATACTTGGACATAATCCCTCTGGGGATTAATAAAGTATATTCATTAATTCATATACACAATACTTCCTTGTGTATTATTACAAGCATATAAAATTAATTCTAATATATATTTTTAGCTTTGAAAAATATACCAATTTAACAAATGTCGGATGGACCAACAAGACGCTTGCATTTATGATACAACTGAAAAATACATACCAAAAATAGGATTGTCATTGCAATGCATGCATTATTAACAAAACTATTTACAGGGTCACTCACTGGTATGCTCAAGAACCAGCAATCAATTTTTCTTCACATCAGCAATATAGAGACATGATCGATCAATAGAGTAAAGGACTCTCAGTGTAATATTGATTAAGATGGTTGGATGGAAAATAGGAATTGTAGAGATTTGCAGGAACAACAGCACTGAATGTAGAGCTGCTTTCATTTAGAGTTACATAAAATGCTACAGTTCAGTGATGCTCACTATGATTACGATTCAGAATCAATATCACTTGATCAACTCCAGGAGAAAGTACAAGTGAACTGCAAACTATATGAGTGAATGACAATATCAGTCTTTCATTGGTAAAGCTAAGTGGATTGTGTAGTCTGGAATTGCATCTACAGCATAAGTTTCAAGAAATACATTGTTCTCAATGCAAATTAAGTAAAATAATAACAATACTCTTATAAAAAAGATTTAGTCTGGCTTTTAGTAATTACCAAATCTTCAGGTTAAGCAAGTTTCACATTTGAATCACAGTTGGATAAATTTGCCAGTTTATAACCAGCTACCTCTGTTCAGAGCTTGAAAACTGGGAATTGATTTAACAACATCTTAATATAGACATTTTTTTATTTGGCAATATTAAGATTAAAATTGGAAACGCAGCATGCATCAGTATTTTAAGTTTTCCTTAAGGACCACGAGTCAAAGAATGTCTGATTGGAATGGTTAGTATTTTGTTTCTAGTAGAATATTCTGCACTGAATCTTGACTAGCACAACACGGACATATACAACCAACAATTCAAATAAACACATGATATGCAAGACAGCAAACAAACATATGTAATCAAATATTTAAAAGTACTCTTCATCCTTCATGCAGAAGATTGTGGGCCTTCCTGCTAATCTATATTTAATAAGGGTTAAACCATGAATTGAACTCATATGAGAAAACCTGCATGTTGGGTGGTATTTTTAGAGACAGTAGGAATCAGTACATTTGTAAAATGAGTACAAGTACTAGTTCAATTAAAATGGGCGCAATGTGAACACTTTCAGAAATCCAAAATGGTGCTGAAAAAATCTATAATCATTTTAAAATAACTCATCCTGGTTTGAACAGCCCATAAATTGGAGTTTCCATATCTGTCTCATTCAAAGGTGGCCTTAGTGTGAAAAAAATCAAATAAAATATTTTTTTTTATGTTTTCACAAACAGAATTAAGGTAACTTGAATGCAGAGCAGTATTTTAGTTATTCTTCAAGCAGTATACATTGTGTGCACAGTAATTAGGAAAGTGAGAATTTTCCCATGATCCCAATACAATCACGTGTGCTTTTGCAATGTCAATAGGATCACAGAAAAAGTGTTAAGAAAAAAATGTGCTCAGAAAAACAAACATGAAGCTACCAGAAACCAATTCTTCTCCACTGTTGTCATATTTCAAAACTGCAACCTACCTCAAGTACCCAGAAATACAATGTGTTCAGTTTTTCAGAAATATCAGAGGTAAGGAAACATGAAATTAGTCAAGTTCTGATTAAGACACATAAATGGAAATGTCAAGACTGAACCAAGAAAGTTACTTTTTAAAACAGGTTTTTCAATGGTTTTATGGAGTTATGAGACGAGCAAACCGATCAACACGTAGTTGAATCAGCAAGAGGCAGAGAGCAACACTTTAACTCAGATGTCAGTAAGGTTGAGGTGGGGTACTGGGATGGGTTGGTATTCTATTGCATTGCTAGCCATTAAAGTTTATGAAGATAACAATAATGTCATGGTCACCTTCCTCACCTGACCTAAACCCTTGTGAGAGTTTGTGGGTCCTTATTAAATGGGAGATCCACAGTGAAGGAAAACAGAACACCTCTGAACAATGTGTAATTCCTGCAAGACATAACATGGATGTCATCACCTAAAGAAACTGATACCATGAATGGAAGGCTTGTGATTTTTATTGAAAAAACAGGATGGCCATATTGGACACTGATACTTTTTCTACTGTCTGAAATATGTTTTCTTTTATTATTTGAGATATTTATGTTTCATGTTAAATATTCACTTTAACATGAAAACCATACCATGAAAACCATAAAACATAATTTCCATTCAGCTGCATAATGAGTCTGCACAGTATGTGTTGCCCAGTAATTTTGAACACATAGTTAATGTCCAAAGCAAGCCAAAACTTCTCTCTTACTTTCATAAAAATTCGTGTTTGGGATTTATTAACATGAAAGAGAGCACTGTGGTGGTTCAGTAATAAAATGAATCCTGAAAAATACAACTTGTCACTGTTACACCATTGATTTCTTTTTTTTTTTTTTTTACACCTGACTACCCAAAATGCTGGGACATAAATGATTTCAAAGTGGTTGCAGGTTTTTCAATGGTTATGTAGCATTGAAAAAGCTACATAAGCAGCTTTTTCCTAACAAACAGTTAGTTTTATTAATCAATTCCATCATACAAGGAGGAAGTTATTCCAAAATGTACATATAGGACATTGAGCATTAAACCCTCAACTTCTTATCTGGGATTCATAGCATAAACTGGGGCCTAACACAGACAGGATTTAACAAACTGACTAAAGCCAACTAAGCACATCAAACTGGTGGAAACTCTCATCAGCACAACAGCTTGAAGGAAGATGCACACCAACAGGTGTCAGTAATAGCAGATATTCTCAGAATTTGGACAGGCGCTACCTTGGTTAATGCTAGGTTTTAATAGCATGACTAAAAATGTTGATATACTACAACTGAGTTTTTGAACATATCTTTTTCGTCCAACTTGCCCTACAGACTGTCTATAAATACTTCAGACTGATACTGAACTTTCCTGATTGTTAATCAGGTAAAATTGTATCAATCAGGCACAGCTTTATGATGAAACAAGAACAGCTTAGCACTTCTCAAGACAGATATTGACAAGAAATATCCTGATGTTTAAATATCACAAGATTTGTTTACTTTTTCTGTAAATCTTGTTTGCTTCAACAAAATTTTTCCAAATGAGAAAAGACAAAGCTTTAATGCTCAGTTCAAGGGCAAACTGTACATATCAGGAATTTGTGTTAACCTTCATGGAATTAACACCGCCACAAAGGCAACTGAAAACTACATGAAAACAATGCCAAACCCCACAAATTGTGTAGCGCCGATATCGCCTTTCAAGGATGGGCTGAACACAAAACAGAAGCAGAATACTCTGTGTCTGGTGGCATTACAAATGCCCTTGAAAAGATTTCATGCAGAAAGCAATGCCATTAAGTTGTCGAGAATTTCCCTTTTCTTGCACATCTGGAAGACAGTAACAACCAACGTGCAGACGGTCAAGACGTTTGTTGGCTGCATCACGTAGGCCACAAATTCATTCTTCATGGACACTGTCTTCAACAGTCAGTCAGATTTGTGATAAATACTTGTATTTCTTCCCAGTGAACAAACTCTAAAGAGCTATTTTTTGCCATATTATGTATTCAACGCTTTGCGAAGCACTTAAAAATGCTATTTTCTAGTTCTATAACAGTAAATTCAATAACCAAAAATATTTTTTAGGAAAAAAAAACACATTAGTCAAGCAATGGAATGCATACACTGTCAGAAAAATCAAACATTTAATGTTTTCATTGTTTTCACACAACATAAACCTTGTATTTATCACATCTTGTCACTACAGTGTTTGAATTAACCTGGCCTAGCCTAACGATACAGAGCCACATTTCATATTGCCACTCAATCACTGACAAAAGTAAATAAATTATTCACTCAAAAGCAGAGAGAGAAACCCAATGGAAAACTCTTGGGGCACATTCACCCTGTTTGCAGTTGTGGGAAATCTGTCAGAGCAAGAGTACCTTCCCTAGAGGGACAGCGGACAAATGACACCCACTGTCTGCATTCAATTACTACGAGCAAGGCCATGGGAGCCAAATCCTGAAGGAAAGTGGGCCTCACAGAGAGGAGAGACTTACCCACTCCAAGGCTTAAGTAGAACTGTCTGCTGTAGCCTGCCTCAGCTTACATTGTCCACTACTAATGTACAACACATGAAGCAAGAAGAAAAGTTCCATCTTTTTCTTCCCTTTCACAATGCTACATGTGGATCATATTTGCATGTTCTCTTGAATCATTCTAAAAAACTAATTTCACAGAGTTTAATTGTGAATCACATCAAATTAGTGGTCTCCAGTTATCCAGTTTTCAATTACTCTCAAGATAGAAGAGAGGGTGTATTAAAAAGAAGTCTTGATGGCTTGCTTGAATTATCCAGTTATTTGTACACAACCACAATGCAATAGAGAATAGTTCTGATGAATCAAGACAGATGTCCTTAGCAAACATTTTTTAAGCATGCAGTCCACATCCCATTCCTGCAAAATGCCTGCTGTGTCATGTGTCCCTAAGTGACACTAGATATATTGCATCTTCGTACCGCACCACATTAAAACACATCCATAACGATAACCTAACCCACACACACTGCCTTATTATGTTCTCAGTCTATGCTGTGGACCTCGGTTTTCCCTCCACAGTAGTTGTGTGTGCTCCCTGGGGCCATAAGTCTATTTCTAAATGGCTGCAGTTGTCAGCTGTAAGAAAAACATTGACCACTTAACCCTGCACTGCTAGCCGGCTATATATCAGTTCACATAGTCATATAGTAGATATTCAGTGAGTCTTGTTCAATCTGCAGTCAGTGTACTAGCAGATACAGATAATCACTCAGTTCAATTTAGGTTTTTAAATAGCACCAAATCACCAGAAAAAGTAATTCCAGGACACTGCACAGAAAAGGCAAGCATATGCAAATTCAAACTGAATTGTCATCCAGTCCAGTACATTTAGACTGTGTTATTTCAGAATTATAAAGCACCAATTTGTGGGAGAAATTGTCCAGAAAAAGTAGCTAACAGATTGCATCAAGTCTTGACTTTAATTCAATTTCCACAATAGAAAAATAACTCCTTTCAAGCAAAAAGGACCAACCCGACAGCATTTGGCATCTGCCTTGGTCCGCAGGAGTGTGAAACAAAAAGGAAAGAAACAAAATTACAGGGAAAGATGACTACCATACAGCAATCAAAGTTATTAACATTTAGTCACCTCTTACAAACCTGGAATTTAGTGCAGTGGGCCCTTTAACTATGAATGCATTTAAAAGATAATTCTTATGAATGCAGATGACACAAAAATGTCCAGAATGTAAATTTTCCTCTGTACACAAATGTGAAGGATCGCTGTGATAAGCCATAAGCTAGACTGCTGATTTCTTTTGGAAACCTTGTTTTGTATGCTCCACATGTGGTGTGTCTCCCGCGCTGCATTTTCTTTCCTTTTCTGTCACCACTACGATGTCTGCAAAGAAGCCATGGCAGTGAAGACATGTTCACTTCTGGAGGCATTAAGAAGGTGTGTGCAACGTGTGCAAAGCTTCTGTTTCCAGCATTATGCAAAAAAAAAAAAAAAAAAAAAAAAAAAAAAAATTTCCTCTCACCAAATAACTTTAGAAAAACTCATTGTTATGGCACATTTTTGTGACATCTTGTGCAGGCAAAAACAATTGTTGATGAAACGATTTCATCTTAGCTGCAAGCCTTAGGATGTCATTAATGCTTCCCTAGCATGATTACTTCACTCAGGAGGGTTCTCATCTAAAATAATTATTTTCATATATTGATTTATTATGCTTTATATTTTAAGAGAACATACAAACTTTCATTATGCAAATTACTTTGGTGAAAACAATTAAGTGCGTATTTAGAGGCTCCACTGCATTTAGCGATGCTACTTTGGATGCATGAATAATCATGACCATATTGAATGGAAGCTGTCCCTTAAGTAGTTCCTAAAGTAATAATTACATACTTAAATCTCGCTTTCAATTTACACATAGACTTTAAGTAATTTACCCTCATTTTACATAGCAGGAAAAATTAGCGACATCCTTGCGTTTTCATGAAAATGAAAAAAAAAAAACAGTTCAGTGACGTAACTACAAAGGCAAATCCCTCTCTAAACTACCTCTGGTCTTTCATAAACTAAACTGGTCTTCAAAAATGTGAACTGTCATGAAAGAAGCCAACATAAACAGCCTGGAACAAAACAGTAGTTAGAACTTCATTTAGTTGATATATGGCTCTAAACATTTCGGGCAATCTCTTAATCTTATAACCAACTGGTCATGCACGCGAAATATGATCAGCACATCACGACCTCAACATGCGAAGTCCGCTTAGCCAGTAGGAAGTTGACCTTAGCCCCCCAATCAACCTCGAACTTTTTATAGAAGAAAAGTTCAAAGCACCTCAGTCATGGTTTGAAATAGGGATGTGAAATTATGTGATTCAGGTGTGCTGACACAGAGATACAGCTATAGGTTGTGGGACACCAGAACTCAAGGACTGGAGTTTAACATGTGGGTTCAAATGTTTTGTGACAGGAGAAGGTCACAAAGCATTGCCGATTTTGGCCCTAGGAGTGTCAGATTTTCATGTTGTTTTACATGTTCACATTGAAGAACACCATGATTAAATACCAGAAGGGGTATGAAATTTGATTTAAAAAACACTTTGGAAGAACTTTATAGATATTTAAATTGATTTAATACGGTGCATTCATATATCCTGTACAATAAACATTTCCTTAAAAGGCAGTTATATAAAACATCTAACCACTTGTTTAATTTTCCACTGGGATGGAACATATCTCTTGTAAAGTTAGAGAATATACTGAGTGTATGCAGAGTAGTGAAAACCACATGCTGGTTTCATGCATTGCTTGACGTTACTGATCTACCAGCTAAGCCCATGAAGCCTTGCACTGCAGTATAAGTGTAAGACAATAGGTTCTGTAAGGCACTTCTCGCTGTTAAATTGAGGAGCAGGGCTGGCCAGGTTTCTACACCTGTTGCCTTGGGCCCAAAGCGATAAGCTATCTCCATTCTCGTTTTTCACCCATCAGTATAGGGACCTCTTAACAAGCTTGGATAAATGAATATAAAAACTTCAGCATCTACACTAATAAGACCAATCTATACCTGAATAAATTCTGAGGATTATGGATTTAAAATTTTATTGGGCTCCAACAGCGGTATACAGAAGTCTTTCTAAGACCCAAAATTATTTGGCATGAAAATAAAACAATATTCAAGTCAAATCAAAAAATACTTTACTAATCCCAAAGGGAAAATAAATAATATGAGAACAAATGTAAAAGCAGTCAGATACTGTAAAACATTTTCAGTAAACTGAATGTGTGGCTAGAACATTCAGTTTAGTCAAACATTTTGAGAGAACACCAAACTAGAACAGAGATGATCCAGTAAGGCCTTCAGTCCGTGCTTCTCAAACTGTGACACAAGTACCACTGATGATACTTGGACTGTTTTTATTACTAGCGAAGAGACAATTTAACACAAATACTATTGTAGTAAACATTTAAAAAATATCTTGTTATAGAACTGATAAATGCCAGGAGTTTAAAAGATGACTTGTTTATGATGTTTGCTTTATCAGAAATGTCTCAAAATAAAAGTACAGTGGACAAAATTCAAAGTACAAGTTAAATCTGATCAAAAGGTTCAGATTTTGGAGAGCCCGCAGTCCCTTGGGCTGGAGCCAGTTTTCTTAATATATCGATATATGTTTTTATTGCATGCAATAAATAAAATATTTACAACCTTTCTATTTATCTTACCTAAAAAGTTTTCTATGCATGTAGCATAATTTCTTTAAAGTTCTTCCTGCATCCACAGCAAGAAATTACCCTGGATGTGATACTAACTATGCCAGGCTTTTCCAGGAGAGAGAACAAAAATAAATACGGGACATTAAGAATGTGCCTAAAACTCATTACTTCGTCCAACAAGCTTGAGGCAAAGGCTTCAGTCAACAGTGGGATAAAGAAGTAATTGTTTTTAAATAGCTACATGCCGGTTGCTGAGATAAAAATCGAAAAAAAACAAAAAAACAAAACAGTTTAGTGGGTTCAGTCAAATTTTCTTTGCAAATGTGTAGCATATCTACTGTCAAAACATCCATTCACTGAAGAAAGAAAAGAATAAAAATGGGATCAGAGGGGCAATAACCCAGTGAAAGTTAACTGGAAAGAAGTGCTTGTAGCCATTTGTGTTCAGTGTACCCTTGTAACTAAAACCCGAATCTGGGAATAACATCAAAGAAAGTTTAACTATCTTCCCATTACAGGTTTGAAAATCACTTTTATATTCTAATAGATATACTGAGAATCCAGGGAAAGAATTTTTAATTACAAGCAAAGAATTTTGTATTTTTTTTGTACTTTGAAACACTTTAAGGTCTTTGCATAGTACTGTATGTGTGAAAAATTTGACACAAAATTCATAAAATATGTGAATAAGCTGTTTTTATGCAAAACAGCAATTGGATTTTGAGGTCAAAACAGGTTGAAACTTCAAACAATTTAAATTCTGAATTTGAAACAAAATTAATATCATAGTACAGTAAAAATGTTATGTTTTGTTTCTTTTTCACTTAACTGAACAGTAGTACAAAAGTCTAGTATTGTCACTCAGTATGTTGGTGTTATGAAAACTGATTTGCTCAGTTATTTGGTGGTAAAAAGTTTGAAAAGAAAACTTTAGAATTTCCACTTTGGCAAGTTGGGTATGTAAACATACTAAGTGCATGCTGTGCTTTATGTAACATTTTTCATATATGAACAAAAGATGTGATGTAAATTGTGTCTGAGGTGTTGCTAATATCCCTGTGAGCACTTTTGAGCAAGAATTAGCAAGACAAGAGGAAATCTGTACTTTGCTACTCACTATAAAAGTTAGGAAGGTGTGAGCTTCCTAAATTGTGCCTTCAACAAGAAAAAGAAAAGACAAACAACTTTAAAAATGTATGATTAAACTGCTGATGGCTTTTTTTACGTTGCAGAAAAAGACCCATTGTAACTCATCAATAAACCACAGAGAACTAAGAAATTGAATAAAATCAGCAGAAGATTTTGAAATGCCCCAGGAAAAAAGTCTGCTGTGCTTTTTTTTTTTCTTTTTTGGGCTTAATCTAAGAGGTCTAAATCTTGTGGTAAGGTAAAAAGTGAAGGGTAGAGAGACGCTGGTTTTGGCTGCTTTAAGTAGGCCTGGCTTGCATGTGGCTAGAAGCAACCACTGCTCTGGCAAACCATTTGGAAATACCGTGCATCAAACAGTAATAAGGCCCATATAACACATTACTTCCAGTCTGAAAGTTTATTAGTCTTTATGTTCCTTATTCACCTTGAACTATTTTTTATGACTAAAAAAACCACAGGGAGTTATGCATATTCAAATACATGGATATTATGTGTGAATCTAAATAAGGCAAACAACTTCCTTGTCAAAACTCTGCAAGTTTTTATTTCTTCTCTTTTTTTTGAAAGAACAACAGTCTAGCTCATACTGAAGCCATGCTGGGACACTGATTAATCTTTTGACCTCAAAGTGGGAAACCAAAACACAGCCTACCAACAGAGGATACGTTTTCATGGGGGACTGAGCCAATTTACACATTAACTACATATACACAATTAGTAAAGAGTGAATCACCTCACACTTTGTTAAAAAATGGCTTTACCCTCTGGCCCTTTAAATAGCCATTTGTGTTCACTTTACTTTACCATGCCATTCCAACTTTATTTATGAAGCTCTTTATACACCGACAGGACCAAAGTGCTATACAATCATAAAATACAATGCAATTATGAAATAGAAAAGATCGAATATAAAATACAAATTAATATACAGACACAATAACACAAAGTGAAACATCTCAGATTGTGAGATGTTTCACTTTTCTAGGGGAAATATGGTTAAATGTTTGTGTACCTATTAAAGAGTTGTTCAGAGTTGTTCTTTTTTTTTGACTATATTTGTTTTGTTGATGATGTAGAGTAGCATTTTCCATGGGTCTAGATTTGTTTTAGATTTTGAACCAGTTGTCTCCATCGTGGCCATTTTGGCTAATTAAAACTCATTGAAAATTTTATTCTTGATCCTTTGTAATTAACTGTCTTAAATCATTCCATCTAGGTAAAACACCTTTATACTAAGCTCAACATTGGAAGTATTTTGTAATCTTCTTTTTTGCCAACTGCTTTTGTCCACATAGGGACAGGGTATAATTTCAGGGGTTGTTCTTAGTTTCCAATCATGGAATATGATGGCGTACTGCACTTCAACGAAGCGAATAAATTGCACAATTTGGACATAGATGTAAGTTCAGATAACTGCGGCTAGTGTATTGAGAAAATGGTGTCTGTGCATGTATCTCCAATTTCCAGGGAATTCCTGCTGATGTAGGCTGTTGAGCAATAAGTTTCCAAGATAAATTACATATCCCAGTACCAGTTGTGCCAGAAGAGGATATATACAACTTTGATTTTTGAGGTTGTTTTAAAATATGTACAATGACAAAAAAAAAAAAAACTGGCAGTTAAAGTGTTAAGATAGCAAAGGTTATGGATATCTTATGTGATTTTACTCAAGAGGTTTATGCAGTAAACGTAGCAGAAAACAACAAAACTAAACAATTACAAAAAATATGTGTATTGTATCTCGCTGTTTTAGCAAAGTGATTTTGAGCAAAGGCAGAGAGTAAAACCACAATGTAAATGGGATATTTGGAGTAAAAATGCAGGGAGAGTAGATTAAGTCACTTACACTATTGTCACTTGACCCCGACACAGGATAGACCGTCCAGCCAAGCTCCGCCGTGGCTGTAGTGGAATCCATGAGCATCTCTGTGGGGAAATAGGAGAAGAGATGAGGGTCAGATAATCGGCTGCTGTGAATGCACTGCTGAAAGGAAAACTATGACATTAGCATAATCATTCAAAAAGAAAAATCAGTTAATGTCTGTTCATATATCACTTTAAACAATCTGGACATAATCTAATCACATTTTAGGATGTAAATTATACTTTTTCAGACTCTTGGTTTAAGAAACCTACAGTTAAGATGTCATCTATAGTATCAGCATTTATTAAAGTAGCTTTTTTGGTAATTTCATAACAGGACAAACACATCGAGGTCAGCAGAACAATGCCATTATCCTAACATCTTTCAGGAAAATACCTGGCTTGAAAAGTAAGTCTCTGCGGTACACTAGAGGCGACACCATATATACTGCGGATTAGCTGATGGAAAGAAACACGTCTAGTAATTGGGGTCAAAGAGGATGTGCCTCCTGACAGACACGAGAAAATCTGTGGCACAAATTTCTCTAGCCTGGTCCAACTGTCCATCATATGCTCAGTGAGACATTCATATGGTCACCTTCTCTGCCTCTTTTCCCTAATCTTTATACCCATCCCCTCAAGCCTGGGTTCCTACCCAAGATGTGGTGTTAGCTCCACTGCTCCCTGTCTGTTACAGTCAGCAGGTCTAATGAATTTCTCCAGCTTGTGTCACTCCTGTGCTCTAGGGTTTAGCTGCCACAGATGGAGACACCATTCATCAGTTTGGAGGCGTCAGCTGCAACTCCAAAATGCCACAGAGGGATTTAGAAACCCCCTTGACAAACACAGCTACTAATCTTAACATAAGTCAGAACCTGGGACCACAACACAGGTCTGCTAGACAAAAACACTCTGTGGCACTTCACTCTTATGATAAAATTTAAATAACTGAATTAAAGCCAAGTGTCTAGATCCTTGTCAAAGAAAACTGCATAAATCTGATAAAATGTCAAAGTTCTTTACAAAGATAGTGACCAAGCAAAATCAAAGACAGAGTTTCTAAAGTTATGACTAAAAGGATTTGGTTTTCTCCTTACATTTTCAGTTCTGTACAAGACTGGATAATGTTCCAGACACTTTAATTTTTTTCTCATAACCTTGGATTTTCTCTGATTTATATTCCAGAGAAAGCCGCAGATTTTAATTAACAGCCTCCAAAAGCATTGCTTTATTTCAGAGCCTTCTGCTGACTTTCAGAATCTCACCAATACTCGCAAGACATAATACTTGATTTCACATCCTTTCAGTTATCACAAAGCCTAAATCTTATAATTAAGCAGATGAGACTGCAATTGAGCAGCTATTGATAACCTTCTGAGTGACTCAGAGTTGAGCAGTCTGCATGGGTGTTAGGCAGTGAAATGGTAATTATACCCCATAATGATAACGATAATTAGTGGGGGAGAAAAGTGAGAATAATAAACCCCCTTTGTGGTGGTTTAGAGAGTGTTGTGGGGGAACAGGGAGCACATTTCTGTAGGAATGTTAACATCGGCTGGATGACGCATCATTCTCTTCTCCCAAACCCGACTTCTTTCTCTCTGAAGCCGCACATTCCTTTTGTCTGTTTCTATTCTGACCTACCATTCTCACTCTGTCTTTTGCTATTTAATCATTTTACCTTAACAGAGTTTTGCTACTTCTCACCTCCTTATTCACGTTCTCTCAGGCAAACCTCCTCCTGCTTCTTTACTCTTGTTTTATGTTTATCTCACTCATGCTATCAGTGACCCAAAAGTGCTACCTCCCTATGAAAGACTGATCACTTTTCTTCCTGCTGCTGTCTACACTTGAGTCTCGGCAGCCACACAGATTCACTACCTCCTGTGAGGCAGAGCAGCACATAGCTCACCCCTGTCAGCCACAGCCTCGTCCTCGGTCCCAGTCGAGGCAGAGCGCGAGTGCTCAGCAAGACGTGACGGGTATTAGTCAGGAGGACACAGACGTACTCGCGGGAATGCGTAGGAATCATTTTTCGTTTTTGCTTGCGAGGACATGTTCACGTATGATCATTTGAATTTTAACACTCACAGGAATGGCGTGAATGCATGCTGAAAACTAGTAAACACTAGAGCTACTGGAATTCTCTCGTCTTACATGGACATGTAGTCAAAAATATTCTTCAGAGGGAATGGGGGAAAAAAAACATCGAAACTCCTAAATTAGAGCTGGGTATCATGTGGGTTTCATTGTAGGCCATTGCTTTGTAGACTTCATACAATGTCTATCAGGGTTTTAATTAAAAGCAAAAAGATTAATAAACACTGTTCTACATTCTAATTAGTTACACATTCTGGGAAATCGTGAGTATTTGACTGTTAACCGAGTAAATTAGTGTTTTTTGAGGGGTATTCATGTGAAAGAGGTGGGTGTAACAAAACCACACAAAAGCAGACTAACTACAAGAAATTTATAAACTACTATTTTTCTTACTTTAAAAAATTATGTATTTTGCACCGTGATATTACATTTTCAGTTTAATTCCAACAAGTATGGTGCCCTTCTTTAATAGACAAAAACTAAAAGTGCACAGAGAAATCGGAACCTTAAAAGCTGATCTTTTCCGTATCAAACAAGAAGCAGTGACAACACTTTCTAGTTTGGATTATTTTTGTGAGTGAAAAATACTCAGAGTAAACTGTTTTCAGTACCAAATGCTTAACATGAATCCAAGGAAAAAATAGAAATGTTTCTCCAACCTGCAAAAAGCTGTCTGCAGTTCATTTAGGTTATAAAAAAAGTGAAAGCAAAAGATTTTCAAACCGAGACTATGTGTAAAACTCAACTTAGACATGGGTCAGTGATATGTTAGTAGTCCTAACTTATAGACATATATTTTGACTAGACTCAGATCAGACAAAACTGCCTAGTCCAAAAGCTGTCACACAAGCAGTGCCACTGCTTTTGATAAATAATTATTGACTGTTCACAGGAGAAAGGTGAAAATAATTTGAATGTTCTTGTATTCTCTTAGAGATTCTACAAAAGAAAAAAATGGCATGATTTGATATAAAACATGTTGCCATTACAAGAAACAAAAAACAAAAAATAAAAGTGTTGCAAAAAAAAAAAATCTTCAAATACACACCATTAAACTAAAAAGTAGAATGTTAACTCTTTCACTCTATTTAAAAATAAAACATTTTTAGTATTGATTTTATTGCACATTACGTGTCGGTTTGCAATAGATATATTTTAGCCAGCACAATGTTTAGGCTAAAAGGATTCACCAGAGTGTTCCAACATCTGATGCTGAATTGCAGTCTCTCAAAGCAGTAACTGTATTTGCAGTATTTGTGTGGCAGTGTTAAGTGATGCATAAAAGTGTTTTAACAGGTTGAGCTCGTGGGAAAATGATCTCCATGTTGGCAGGCAGAGACGGGATGGATACTTAACTGAGAACAAAAGAAGCATATTGACAATATGACAGTGAATAATTAAAACCTTTTTTGTATTTTTATGCTCTTAACTCTAGAGGCAGGTATGAATATGCAATGAGCCCTAGGAGTCTAAGAAAAGCCCACTATGAGGAGAGTGCTTCCTCTAACACTTCCTGAGAATAAGAAGAGTTTAGTGCTGATCTTAGAGAGCTCTCAACTGAGAGGCTGTCTAAAGTGACAGGCGAGTGGAATGAAAAAAGGGGTGTGCGGTACTACAACAACACTCTTCTTCTCTAAGAGGGGTCAACGTTCCATCTCTGCTTTCTAAAAAAAAAAGCAACAGAATTTCCTATGAGGGATACAGAGAGGATGTGTTCACTGCAGAAAATTGTGTTTTATGCACAAACAGCTGCTACGACTCAGAAAATAAACAACAAATGCCTATAGACAAGATTTCCTAAATTGTTAGTCATTGTGTAAAGGTCCCAGTATGGATTGTTTGAACCTGCTGTTTACATTGCAGCTCAGATAATTATTCTGTGGAATTTGTTCTGCTTCTGCTGTTTTCCTGTATTGGCTTTCTTTCTTTTTTTTCTGCCGGCCCGTTTCTCAATGTTTTGCCCTTGGTTTACCATGGTGACTGACAATTCATAATTTGGCCAAAGGGCAAAAATCCTAGTTTGACAGCTGGATGACCAATTAGGAGTGAGCGATAGACAGGTTCCTCCAGTCTGGGTGATGGATGTCTCTTCTGCCAGGAAGAATATCTGAACAAAAATATGTGCACCTTTTCTTAGGGCATGCAACACACAAGGCTGGCTTCTTAAACAAATTTTACACACACCAAATTTTGCACACACCATCATGTGCAGCAACGAAGTGAGATGTTTCTCTGCCTTTTGTTACCCGAGCATGAGGAACCGATTTTGACAAATTGCTTTGCATGTTATTGCATCATCAGGTGAAAAAAAACTGCATATAAATGACTATGACATGGTAGCTCAACCAGAAATCAGAGAGAATGAACCAATTTTCTAACAAACCAGCACATATTTAGGTCCTATGGCTTAACAGGGGTATTTCAAGAAAACAATTGACCTCCAAAACAGCATGAAGCAGCTTGAAGGCATTATTTCTTTTTTATCTTTCTTGCCGGCAGAACTGTAGCCTCCTTCCTCCATGGGGCAAATCCCTCAGCATTTAATTTAAAAAAAAAAAAAAAAAAAAAAAAAGACATAAACCCACATATGGTGCTGCGATAATGTCAGCGAACGGAGCTGAAAAACAGCTTCAATATTCTGCCCCAAAAATCCATGTTTTGTTAAGTTCTGGTAAACCACAACTGCAAGACAAATGTGTGTGACTGAACACCTGAAACCATGTTATTTGAAAGCAAATGTGGAAAGACCGTTGTATGTGCTGCAGTTGGAGGGTAACAGCTGGTCACTGAGCTAAAAACAGAATTCTATATAGTCAACCAAGCACGCAAATCTTGCAGATTAAGGGGAAAGAGAATGGCATACCCCTGAGAAAGCCAAAGACATGATTTATAGCTTCAGTGATAGACAGAGCTACTGTATGACCAGTTGGAAATAATGACACCTTTTATTTACATTCAAGGAGTGAGAGGAGCTCCCAGCCTCGAGAAATTTGGCTTAACTAATCTATCAACACAAGCTGAGCTCATTAAGGTGCACAAGAACTTTCACCAGAGTTCTAAAATTTTTTCTTAAGTGTTAGACAAATTTGTAATGACCATTTTACAATTAGGCAAGCTTTCTTGTCACTGGAGTACCAGTGGTGGAGAAGTAGATTTACATGGTATAAAGATTAGTATTGAATTCTAGCAGTTCACAGTTAAGATGTTGATAAAGGTGTTTCAGTTAAGTTGCAATACAGCTGAAAAGTTCACCCTTTACTCATTAAGAATGCACTAAGCAGAGTATTTCCAAGGAATAGAAAGATGAGCAGGGAAGCTGGGCAGTTGATTTTGGCAGAGTCTACTGGAGTGTGAAATATTGTACTGCACACACAAACACTCATAAAGTGGAGCACTCGCAGAGCACTGGCTGTTGACAGAATGATACAGTATGGTGTTCCCAAGGGCCCCAAGCAGGATGTAAGACGGTAATCTCTACACAGCCAAGCTGCGTTATCAGTCAGTGTGACTGAACTTGTCAACAAAGCAAGCAGACTAGAGCAAAAACCAAAAGCAAGAGATGCAAACTGGTAAGTTATATGGGCCTGAAACAATTTCAGGTCCCACACCAGGGAAGCAACTGTCTTTGTCTGACATCATATTTCAGAGCCGCTTTTTACTTTTCATTATGATGAAATACTCTGTAATCTCACTTCAGCTGTAGATGGGTTATCTTCCATCACACAACGTACATTCCCTGGCACAAGTGTTGTTTGTTTATAAGCACATACAGTGAAGTTAGAAATATCCCAACATTAGAATGTAAATTGTGTCATTAGAATGACAGAAGACTCAATATATTTAAAACAAAAATGTACTTACTTAATAGAGAAATGTTTTCTATTTTTATATGTTGAGAAATAATGATTGTGCTATCATTGAGCAAAACATGTTTTAATTTTCATTCAGACATCTATTAAAGTCAAGACCTTTATAGATGGTTGCTCTGATTAAATAATCACATCTAAACTATCAATTTGAACAAACATAACAAAACAGTCATAGCTGTTCATATTAGTCATATCATATTAGCTTTTGGTATCTGCAGCCGTCTTATTTTACTGAACACCAGTCATACCAGCCATCTGAAATGAGTTTTGTTTTTATTTATTTATTTTGTAGCATGTATCAAGATGTTTTATGTCTTATGCAGTATTTGCAGGTGTAATATCAGTGTACATTAGTCATTAAAATATTTCAGGTCTAATTGACACCATATTTCATGGCAGAAAGACGTCAACTTAAGCAATAAATTGCAAGCTGGAACACTCACAGACCCTGTCTAGCACAGTGTGGAAGAAACCTGGCCACTGACAAAAGCTTATGGATTTATTAGCACGCCTTCCATATTTCCCAAACCCCTGAAACCTAAATAGAACTGTTTAACAGATCAGTAGATTTAAAATTTTGCAGAGGAAAGTTCTGTAAAGCAGAGGCCAATATTTTTATAGGCTGCAGCCTACGAGAACATGAGTGTGGCTCGAGAATAGCGAGGCCATACAAATGACATCCATCCATCACTCCAATCATTTAAGTGTTTTAGGAGTTCTGTGATATGACTCACTCAGTGCAGTCAAAATACCTGGAGCAAAATTTGACAGAGATCGCTTTTTATCTAAGTGACAGCTTTTCAGATACCACTCCTAATTGATTTGATGGAATTCGCAAGACTCCCACGCCTTGCCTACAAGTCATCAGTTGAAAATGAATGATGAAAAATGCACGTACATCATGTACTTTACAGATGTCTGCAGATGTGTGTTTTACATGGACTGTCTCCTCTCTCTCTCTCCATGGCCTTCCTTTTTCTTGAGCTCTTACGGGAGCCTTCAGACTGTGTTATGCATATATTAGACCAAAGGATAAGATTTTGCTTAGGCTTTAAATGCACAAAGCTGAATTAGAGACTGCTGCTTGACTGACTTTTCCCTCTGATTTTGTTTTATATCAGATGATATCTGCATTAGCCAAGAGAACAGCAATCTCCAAGCCAACCAATTTGATTGGCACCTGAGGCAAATTACAGTAAAATACATAAAGCGGGTGATTCCAGATAAAAGATTCAATGGGGAAGGCAAAAGAATAAAGCACAAGGATTTTGGACATACTCTAAGAAATATGGCTATGTTAAAAATGAGAGCATGCAGTCCATGCTACATTTACTGATACTCCTAATAAGGATGTGTAAAAAACCTTAGTGCAGAAGTATAACCACATACTTAAAATTTAAGAAAAAGTCCAACCTTTGATTTGAGTAAATGCAGAAAACATATTAAGAAATAATTGTTTCTGACAAAATCACTGCTGGGGAAAATACTGGCACCTCTAAGAATCCCTTTAAAATAAAAAAAGTTCTTTAACTTGAACAGAGATTCTAGAGACCTTTTCCTCCATGGTATAACTATGAGATGACATGAGACAAATTTCTTTGAGCCTTTGGCACCTAAGACAACACACACAAAGAATATCACAGTTGGAGATTAAACGCATTTCATTGTTAAAAACTGCAGGTAAGAGGGGTTAACAAGTCTCTACAACAACCAGTAGAGAATATATATACAGATATACCAGCTGTGGAGGTTTAATGCTTTGAAAAGTAGTTTTTCTATACTACCACCACATACAAAAACATGTAACATTTGACAAGCTGTACAAGGTCTTGAGATTATTGGGACTGCTCCGATTTCAAATCAGGGATATTCCACACGTTGGATTTTCTTGGCCTGATATCACAGTGTGATACCAGGTGTTCATCAGGAAAAACATGAATGCCATCTGTTGAATGTGACGTGCAGCTAATCAGAAAGTGAGATAATGGAAACACATGGAAATCCAAAATACTGGAATCAGAACAACTGCTATGGTGCACCAAAAAGTCCAGTGGACATTGGAAACGTCTTTGCATTGTTTTTCTCAGCTAAATGCAGTTCACAAACTCTCGCCATTACTTATTTGTATCGGCCAAGTTTGTTTATTCCAGCTTGGTGAAATAATACAGAAGACGGTGCTGTCCTATTGTGAAAAGGGGGTTGTTCAAAGTATTCACAGCATTGACACCAATATAGGCTTCAACAGCAATTTTAGTAAAAACTATAGCTCAATATATTCCCCCCATTAAAAAAATTACTCAAATTATAGGTTTGATGTATGAGGTTTATAAGTGTAAAATTGTGCCAGTACAGAAAAAGTCAAATTTACTCTTATGCTTTTTACACAGATTTACTTGGGGTGGCAATAAATGTGACCAATACTGTATATACTTGGACACATTTATATGTGAATTTGTGTAAACGATAGGTACTTCTTTTTATTTTAACAGCTTGTTTTTATTTGGGTGATAAAAGGATTCCTCCACATATTAGAGTCATCACAGAACAGCAAACTTATCTAGTTTATGACCTATTCTATGAGCCTTTACAGCCCTTTCATCCTCTAAAAGATGCTTTAAAAGCTGTTGTAAATTCCTGTTCAGGAGTTCTGGCTCCTTATCATTTAAAGTGTGGTGATAAGGTTCATCTTCTAAGGTTAAGAGCTGCTTTTTTCACAAAGACTAATAAAGATTTTCCAGCAACACATCAATCAGCCGTTTAAGCCCCACAGTTTACTATACATTCAAACACATTTGTGTATTGCTTCTTGTTTGTATAGTTTAATTCACATCTATATACATTTTAAATAAGAGACTTCTCAAAAAGAAAAGAAAATTCAAAGAAATTATGGATATTACCAAGTTGAAAAGGTAAGTAACATTACTTTGAACCTATAGTGGAAGAAAAGATATTAGTCATCCCATCTTGCTTATATTTAACAAAAAGAACTGATGCTCATAAAGCAGGAGTTGGATAAACAAAGAACTGAATGAAGTGGAGTGAGTCTTCAAGTATTAAGAAATTCAAAGAGTCACACAGCACAGAACAAGCCTGCGAGACAGTAGGTAGTGAAATATTTCAATGGCAGTAGAAAGAAAACTGACCACAGATCCCGGAACAACTTCAAAATATAGCAATGAATGACTTAGCCAAGTCATGAATTGCTGAATTAAAGAACACAATCTCCAGAGCAGTGTACATGGTTGCCATACTGGAAGACAAAGTGATGACCAAGACACAGTTTGGCAGCTGACTTCTCTAGGGTTTATTTCTAAATCTTCACATATCCCTCTTTCTTAATGAGTCCTTTCACCTTGTCAGGATTCCAAGTTCTAGCTGCAGTGAAACCAAGACCATGTTTCACTGATGGTGTTCTTTGAGTTATAGGCCCCTAAACTTCTTTCTCAAAACATAAACCAAAGAGCTCCAGTTATGTCTCATCTCACCAAAGAACATGCTTCTAGTAAGCCTAACCTTCCCTAAGCACATTTCAATCAGGATTTCATTGCTTCTCATCTGTGGAAGACTAACGTTTGTCTTGCAATGATCTAAAGCACAGGTCACTGGATTAAGCACCATCTCCAAAAAAGCAATGCCAATGAAACTAACTTGCCTATACAAACCCCTGACTTGAATACGAGCAAATATTTGAGGGCTGTACCAAATAAGATGATCTATGCTAGAAGGCGATCAAATCTGAAACAGCTTGATTGATTCTAAAGAGTTGATTAGAATTTCTCTGGAGATGTTTGGAAAACTGCAGCAAACTACTGCAGACTGTACTACTGTAGATTGGAGGGCTAATTATTCTGACTGGTGGTTTTTATTTCATGGACTAATTTGATTCTGAGGAAATTGTAGCATCCAACATAAACTAGGATGTTTGAAAAAGACATAAGTTTAACAGCACTTGGGAAATACTAGGAGTTTTAATAATTTTGCCCTCAACAGTAAATTTTCAATTACTCAATTTAGCCAGATTTACACAATTAGCTGTAATATATTGCCTGTTTGCAACATTGGAGGTTTACCAACACTCCACTGCCGCACATGACAACTTAAGACCACAGCAAGGACTTGACAAATTAGTTTTGCATGTCATCATATATCAAAGAAAAGTGTCTCAAAACCATGTTACATGCCATATACTCCTTTACTTGGTGTGCATTTGGTTTCTCGGTCAAGTACTGGGGGAAAGAGTAACAAGATCCTAAGACTTACCCATGTTTAATGATAAATCTTACTCATCTGGGGCTGTAAA
This sequence comes from Girardinus metallicus, assembly GCA_903067095.1. NCBI lineage: Eukaryota > Metazoa > Chordata > Actinopteri > Cyprinodontiformes > Poeciliidae > Girardinus > Girardinus metallicus. Next base: position 9,591 of record CAEGAE010062870.1, on the reverse strand, counting down.
TGTTTCATGAAGTCTAAATAAATGAATAGCTTGTTCCCGCTGCAAAGCTGTCTGTATTTCCTGAAGGCTAACTAGCTCTAACAAGCTAAGGTGAAAACTAACTAAACACCCTGTATTTATAATTAATAACAATAAAAAAAAATGTAAACACATTTTAAAAAATGCAGCTGAATATTGAAAAAAATCAAAGCTTATGATTCTCTTAAATTTATTTTTTTTTCCATCTTGAAACGCTTATGTAAACACTGTAGAAGTTAACATTCTGTATGAGTTCTGTATGAACTTTGTCTGCCCAAATTGCCTCAAGAATACACTTCATACATTAGTTAAGCATAAAAACACAACTTGTACATGTAAATAATACCTCAGGTTACTGTCCTTTACTGGCTTATAAAATAGCAGACAAACTGAAAATTCTGGTTTTAGGGTATAGCAGCATGTCAAGTATTGTCTCATTTCAGTAAGGGACATTCTGCTTTTCTTTCTATCTTTCTGTGTGTGATGTCAGAAAACACTTTTGAGTGCATTTGCAAGTGCAATAATGGGATGGCACCCTGCCCTATGACTTTGATTTAAATGAACAGTAAAAAGTAAAAGAATTTGCTAAGCTGACACACATAATGATCCAAAAATGTCTTGCTAATCATGCATGATGTATCATAAGGGCACTATTTCTGAGTAACTAGATTCTATTAACACAAGAGCATTCACTGAACACTCTTTGCCAAACAGATATTAGATATAACATACTGGCAATGTTCTACATGTGAAACTAACCATGTCTGCTGCATAACAAAGTTAAGTTTAATACAGTCTTAGTTTAAAACGGTATAACAGTTTGTGCTGATTCCATTCAGTTCAGTTTATACGCAATTTCCAGTAAACATCATATGAACACATTTTATTACACAAACAGGTCAAATTCATTTTTGAAAAGCTGTAATCCGGTCAATACAGTAATATTGCTGCTTAGCTGGATCCACATGCAATGACATGAAATTTAATTTTACCTTTGTTAAAATACAGTGCAGTTAATTCAGTTTCTGTTTTCATGTGTTTAAAAGTAACCTATTTAAAGAAGACAGAAAGTTAAATGAAGTCATTATAAAAATATTGTTTTCAAAAGTAGTATAAGTTGGGTTTCTTTTATATAATAAAGTTACCATCACACAGGCATATCATTTTGTTCATATCATTTCAATCTCTTTAAACATTCCTAAGATAAACTCAGAACTAGACTTTGCTATAAAACATTTTTAAGCACCCATCTGTACGAGTGGAGTGGATGCAAGTCTGCTCATCTATCAATATTATTTTTGTAGGCGGTGCAAAACATACTTGACATCCACAATGATAAATTAACCTAGAAATATGTTTGATTGGCAGCACTTCCATTAAAAAAACACCATGTTGTCAAGAAATAAATCAAATCAGATAAGAAAGTAACACTCTTAATAGCACAGCCTTTCATCCATGATATATAATGAGTCCTTTTCTGTTTTTCCAATGACGGGTTTTCACTCCTGTTTCAAGGTACAACATTTCATGGCTATGTGTCACGAAGAGGAATTTGAACAGTGTTATTGATGTGTACGAGGTCAAGCTAAGATAGTTGATCTGTTGCCAGTCAATACAACCTGTCTGCCAACAAAGTCATCAGATCAGAGCTCTTTCTCTGTCTGTGCAGGATCCTGCAGTCTCCACCCCCGTTTCTTTCCTTTACGCACACAGAGACATACACTACACTGACCAGCTCATCCACCTTCCAGACATTGGGGTAATTATTCAATGGGATGGTAAACAAAATGTGTTCTAATGTGTTTGGTGTTTTGGGGTGAATGACATTGGAGAACAAGTTTTATATAAATTAAAACTAGCCCAGCAACCTCAGCATGTTACCTGTCAGAAATTATTTTATATACCAGCCAGCCAAAGAGGGAGGATAAATGTAAGAGTGTAATTATGTGTATTAATGGGTGTTTTACTTGTGCTTTACATACCTGCAGTCATGTGGGAACTGTAAAAGAGAAGTAATGATTTATTCTCATCTAGCAGCAGACCAAAGACACCCTGTCTGGACTGTTGTTCTCCTTTCCTCTGTCTTACTTCTCTCCTTTCTTCCCGTTTCTTACAAACCATCCCTCCTCACCGTCTTCCTTCCCTTTCTAACTTACCCTAATTTATAGGTATGATTTTCCTTTCTCTTGCACCATGCAGTCCTTTATTTCACCCACAACACACAGCTCATGTTCAGTTATAATACTGTTATACACCATGTTCCATAAGAGCTGCCAGTGTACCCCAAAACAGCAATGACTGTTTAACCATCACCACCCCATCTGCTTTTACTGATGTGGACCACACATTTCATGGAAAAAGAGAAGCCAAAGGGATCACACGGGAGGTAAGGCATCTTGGTGGATTCCAGGCCTGTGAGCTAGTTCCTACCCCATTCTCACTTTAGAAGAGTTATGGGGGGGTCACGACCCTCTGGAGGTCCATAAAGCAGAGCAAAGGGAGGTAGTGGAAGACAGTTTTTGAGTCACATGCTTCACCAACTGCCTGCTTTTACTTCTGGCACCATTACTGCATTTAATTACTCATACGCCGAGAAACAAAACGCCACAGAATAACCCAAATATCACTTTCAGTACAGGCACCCCTAAAGCCCTTGCAATCAACATCCTCTTAATCAACAACAACAAGACACAATGGAAATTGGGTTGGCATGCCATTAAGGCACCATAAGGACTTGTGTTACTCAAACTAACATAGCCTTGTAGATATTGGATACCAGCACTGCACAAACACAACGTTAATGGTTTCATGGTGGTCAACTGTGAAAGAAGACATAAAGCAGTAATGGTAGGGGAGTGAGAATGAGAAAGACTTAATAGAAGCAGAACAACACTACCACGGAGAGAGTTTAAATTATGTTAGGACAAAAACACAAAGCTGATTAAAAACAATGAATTGCTTCTGTCCTTCATCTGTTTACATGGCATGAATAGACAGAATTCAGCAAGTTGTTAAAAATCTATTTTAGAAGGAAAGCAGTGTCTCATCTGACATAATTGGGCCATCTCCCTTTTTGTAGAAAGTTTCTTCACTTGCTGAATATAAAGATAAGTAGAAAATGAATAAATCATTATCAAGTTCGACTAGTCATATAGAGGAAAATAAAATACTTTGAAGAAAAGAGCTTCTGTTTTGCACATTGTGAAAATATACGTCTTTATGCACCATCTAAATGTCATTTTGCAGATGATCTTTGGCAGTTCAAATAAATTTCAACTGCTACAGAACACAGACATAGAAAATCAAAGGACACAAAAACATCAGGAAAATATTTTTTTTAAATAGTCAAAACACAAATGTCGAACAATGAATAGAAAAAACAGTTTTGACAAAATCTATGTTCAAACTATGCACATATATTGCACAAAAACGTTTATGAAAAAAGTGAAAGGACATCTCAGACCTTGGGCTTACATCTCTGATTGTGATTTAGCGTTCTTCCAACCAACAATACCTCCAACGAATATCAAGGAGTGTCATAAATTGTCTGTGAACATTGGGCAATAGGACTTCTAGTGTGACAGACATCTTGTTATTGACTTCTTTTTCCCACAAATTAGGGCTTCCACTGCAGTTTGCTTTTCCTAATCCTTTTCACTTTCTTTTCAGAGTCCGACTCTAATGATAAATGTAATAACTTGAAACTCAGTAACTTGTTGAACTAATCTCCGTTGTAACTTTCTTCCACTCTTCTGCTGCAGAAGATAAAATCAAGATTTTATCATATTGAGCACTTACATTGTGGAATGTTCAAGAGCTTTTCTTTTTTTTTTATTGCACAATCTGTGCCAGGTTGAAAACACAACTCTCAGGTTTTACAATATTCTTTGCCCAATCAGTTTTGCAAAAAATAGTGCATAACTTTAATAAATGAGTTTATCGATCTGCCAAGTGTCATTTGTCTAGAACTGTAGCATAGACTAAATTTGTTCTCTAGCCTTACAAACTTCAACAACCTTTTGCATTGCCACTTGAAAGCAATTAGTACCTTCCTGAACTCATGTGCAGATATCCTTAGTGGTTCTCTATGGTATGTGCAGTCTTTCACACGCTAAAAAAGCAAGTTCCACTTCTGTTTGTTTTGTAGCCATTACTGCCATTTAGCCCAGTCAGATTACTTAGTTTCTCTTATCTCCCAAATAGCTTACATTTAAGTGTTCTCAGTGTCTGTTCAGCCTTGGGTTAAACTCCAACCATCATGTTTACCAGTGACACAGATGAAAGACAAATTGCTCTTGAGGTACCAGCCATAAAACGAACCGCAAACCTCTGTCTGTAAAGGACTTTATGGTTTAACTGCAACAGGAAAAAAGACAAAAGGAATATGTCAGTTCCAAGAGAAGCCTGTGACAGTTGAGCACAGGGTAATGACATCCAAACAAAGCTTGGTGAGAAACTGAGACAGAAATCTGTTGCCCAGAAGGAGGAAAGGCATGCATCCTGAGTCAAGAGGCAAAAGCCATGTCAACACACCCAAGCAACTGCTGTTGCTATGGCAACAGGCTAGTGGTGATGAACAGGATGTCATTTAGCCAAGATAATACTGATCTATATCTAGGAGTTATAAAACAAAAACAGAAAGCTATAGTTGGTAAAAATCAGTTGAGTGACGTAGAAAGTTGTCTCATCTTGCTGGTATTTAACAGTCTGAAGCAATACACAAAGGCCTACGTTTATTTCTATAAAAACATTCCCAAAAGGCAGCCAAAGCTGTAAATGGATACCACTAATCAAGAAGTTGGTTTGGTTCTGCTGTCGCATTGAATATAAAACATTGAAAAGCATTTTTTTACTTAAAACACATAATAAAAACTTTAAATGATGAGTAAGCTCTTTTTATAAAGAACATAAAGCCTGTTAAACCTCTTCTTAATACCTTGTTTTGCTCTTGGAGCCACTTTCCCTAAATCAAAGGATTAACCACTAAAATTACCACTCTGCCTCTCATTCTCAGAAAATACCCGCACATTACTCAGGAGACTTCTGTGCGTCTTCATTTTTCCATAATAAAAAAAAAAAAAATGTGCAAACCAAGAAAAAAAAATGTTTTAAGATAAAATACATAGAGGGGTGTTTCTAAACCTATGAAAAGTAGGAGGATTAACAAGCTGTCAAAGATTGAGAGAAACAAAACATGTTTCTATGTGCATATAACGTTCACAGTCATATTTCTGTCATCAATTGAAATAAATAAATGAACACATTTAGTTATGTTTGTAGCTTCTTTCCTAAGTGATTTTAATACATTTTTACATAAAATTCAAATGAGATACACAAAATGTAGCCTGTGCACACAATTTAAACTGTTTTCTCAGAAAACATCAACAGGTGGCAAATAGGAAAGTAAGAGTTAAAACAACCGTGCTGCCAGAAAAGGTTTGACAAACATTAGGCACAGACATGGGAATCAAGAGAAACAAAACCATATAGATAAGCCATAAAGTGAAGGACTAAGCCAGCTGAAGCACAGAGTGACTGATTCACAAGCCCAGTGAACGGCTGGCATGCAAATCAACCCTGTATGGGGTTAAAGGCAGGATGAGAAGCGGGTGCGTGAAGAGGCTTCACAGGCAGTCATTTGCCAGCATTCAGCTCCCATCAATATCAGGACCGATTAATGAGAGGTTGGGGGGAGTGCAAGGAGAGGGCAGGGAGGACAGCAGGGGGGCAACGACCAGGTGTCGGTGGAGATACAGAGTGGAAATAAAGAGGGCGCACGCAGTGATCCGCGAGGAATTTCAGCAGGACAGCAACAAGAGCATTGGGTGAAATGAGGGGGGTAACTCATAGCTGTGTATTGAAAAAACGTATTCTTAAAAAGTTGATTTTTGTATTAAGGGAGACTTATCACAGTATTAATAAAAGGACATGATGACACATATCAAAATTAAAAGGATAAAAGAAAAATCAAGTTGAACTTGGTAATGAAGATCTAATTTCAAACTTTGTCAGAAAAAAATAAGGATCCAGAGTTGAAGTATGGAACGTACTACAGCTTTCTCCGGTATGTAGTGAAAGAAAGATTAAATTAAGCTTGATTTCTGTTTATGAGCATCTGTAAAATGGCTTTTAAGAAAGGGTTTCAAAGATTAAAATCATGTTCTAAACTTGGGCAGTAATCCCTCCCCAAAAGAAAAAAGTTCCAGTATAGATGACAAAGGGCCGTGCTTCTTTAGGCATCTGTGGGCCTAAAGTTGTGTTTCATTTTCCATTGTGTCTGTTGTCCATGTGGGTGGCCATGCATGTGTGTGTGCTTGTGTTTATGAGTGAAGTGTGTGTGTATGTATCCGGGTCATGCATGAGTGATCCTGTATGTCGTTTCAGTGCTTAAGTCTGTGTGTTGAGCAGAGTTTATGTGTGTGTGCCTCTATAAACTTGTGCTGGCACAACACAAAGGCAACAGCGGAGAGTGGTTAAGCATGTGTTTTTATGCTACGGGCCTGGGGGAATGTGGATTTCGGAGATTGCAGGGTGATGAGGTGGCAGGCTCTGGTTGTAGTCCTGGAGTCCTGCTCCTCTCATCTGCGATGGCCTGGCTCATGTGACCAGGGGTTCTCACAGAAGAACGAAGCAGTCAGAAACAAGGGGCAACGTGTTAGGGCCACATGACTGTTTCATTGTTAGAACGAGATGCCTCACTGCTGAACGCGACAAATCAATCCTGAAACATCAGCATCACTTGCCAAACTGGACCAGACGAGGCAGGTCCGGACAGAGGACGCACTGTGCTGACTCATCTATTTGAACTGACTCAGCTTGTTTCCGCTGTTTCTTAACTCATTATTTTTCTGGATCTGTTGTCTGTTCCTTATGGCAAAAACACAATGACAAACATGTCTTCTATCTCATATTTGAGTATCGGCTTTACAGTGAAAACACGAATAAGGCATTTTACACTTTTAAGATTAAAACTGATCTCTTTGTTGCTTTTACAAAGCCAGACATTATAGAATGCGCAAGAGTGTAATTTCCTGATGATCCTTATTCTCTATCACAGCCACCACATTCTGTTTCTGTTAGTGTGCTCATATGGTGAAAGTGTGGTAGCTCGCAACACTTTTACAACTACTTTCTGGTTGTGCAGCTGTGAGAATTCAAATGCAAAAAACAAATAGTCCCGCACAACTACAAAGTGCTGACTTGATGCCTTCAAGTTATAAGTGCTGGTTTGGCAAAGAACAGTTTTTGGAGTTGTTCTTTTTTGGAAAAAGTGAAAGACAGCTGTAATGCAATATAAAAAGACCACATTATTACTAGTAGGAGCAGAAATAAGGAATTTATGTTGGGCTTATGTTTTTGAAAAGTGAATGCTAAACAAATAAAGTTAATGCAGAAACACCGGTTTGGAAGCCTAATGAAAAAAAGAGGTCAGGAGTAGATGCAATGGCCTCAAAGTTTACTAGTCTTCTGAAAATAGTGTTTCAGTGGTTTTTCTGTGGGACAATGAAATGAAAGTTGTCATGTCAATCAAGGAATACTGAATAAAATACTGGTATACAAATAATACAGGGACTGGACTCATGTGAGTCGAGAAATAGATTGACTCATATCTTTTTATCAACGTGCATACTGACAATAAGTAAAGATAGAGATGGAGAAGGGAACCGTAGATAAAGATTGTTAGTTTGTGACAACCCTTTAATGCCACCAGTTGATTTCCCTCCCCAATGACTTAAGAGTGTAAAGGCCTTCTGTGAATAATCATACAAGTCAGCTTCAGACAGGGGTTAAAAGGTTAATGGATCCTCTGTGCTTTTCCTTCCTCTGTTCAATTTACTGTAATTAATGCTTAGAGGTTATTGTCATACAATATCCTAATTGTCCAAAGTAGTATGTAATTAACCACATCTGTATAAAGGTGTCTGCAACTGTACAAGTCCAGGCGGAAAATCTTAGGAAGGTATCCAGACAACAATATGCCACTTACTTAGGATAGAGCAATTCTAAAACAACTTTCTCTTTTCTCTCTTTGAAAAGATTATAGAAATTCAGCAATAACCAACACAATTGCAGAAGTCAGGGAGATTTTGAAATTCTGTCACATGTTGAGTTTCTGCACAATATCCAAGACAAAGTAGTGTCTGCTTTCTTTTCCAGTTGTTTCTAAATATACATTTTTTACCACGTAGCTATTTTATGCAAATGTAGAGATCTCTAAATGACAAGTAAGAACTGCCATGTTCTTATCCTAAGACGTACTTGTCTAATCCATTAGCATCAGAAATTCATGTGCTCAAAAAGTCCTGATAATTGCCATTGAAAGTGACATATGAATACTAAAAATTCTAAATATCATGTCATCTACTATAAACCTAAGCACTTGTGCTTTTCCCCTCTAATGGAGCCTATTTTGTTGATATGGATGGTAAAACTCCCCTGACTACATGCTGCCATGGCTTATCTTTGGCAAAAAGTGTGTGTGCGTGCATTAATTTTCCTGTGTATTCTATCTACTGGGGTGTGTGCCTGCATACATTGAGCACATTCTGCTAGCCCAGTGCTGAGACCTGATGCTTGGGTGAGCATGTGTGTTAAAGAGGAATGGTGTGTGTTTGGTTCTCTGAGTGTCTCTCCTATTGTCTAGCTCTTTCAAGATAATGGGTGTATATTCACTTTAGTCTTTGGATTATTTGGCTGACTCAGTTAAAGAATTTTCATCAGACAATTTTTACAATATCCTCAAGCTGAGTTAAAAGACATAAATTAATGTTATATTCCATTATTCAGTACTGCTTCTATTTTAAGCCACCAACAACTACACAGATACCAATCTGCATATTAAAAACATTCCTGCCCAAAAGGATGGATATGTTTCACATGCATGGGTTGGCTCTCACAGCTTGATTCAGATGTTTTATAAGGGCACACTGTCTATATTCAAAGCCTTTTGTTTCAACAGTTTAGCCCTTCAACTTTAATATCCAACATCTTGCGAAAACTAAAACTCAGTACTGTTTCTAGGAGTCCTTAAGAGATTTAGCGAAGTCAAAGTTACCTGCCATTAATTGTTATTTATGAGGAAGAATTAATTCTTAGAGAGTTGTGGGACACTTTGAAAAATACAATGACCTTGGCAACAGGGCTCGAAACAATAATGCATTCACACCATTGGCAGACTTTATGCAAACGAATTGAAAACAGAATATTTGATAAGCTTTTTGCTTACAAAGGTTACATGGCTGGAGGTTTTCCAAGCAGATTATTTGATGGTGAATTCTTTGTAGAATTCCCTGTGTTATGGCTGTTAATATTTGGGCTATGATAGTAAAGGTAGTAAATTTTCAGCACTGTAGTAAGCTACAGAGGGCACTGAGTGATTGTGGGTTGTAATTAATTTACAGCTAGATTACACTGGATAATACCCGTATCATAGGTGATTTTCAGTCCAAAGTTTCAAACATCATTGATTACATTGTCCCCATTAAAGCGAAGGTTGTGTCTGGTAGGAAGAAATCTCCATGGAGAAATGCACAAACAGTTCAGTCTGCAAGACAACTCTGCCGTAGGGCCGAA